>CATNWA010007821.1:0-10888 GCA_951230385.1 Staurois parvus | reverse complement strand
TCCTTGGGCCTCTCCATTCTTCCTCCAAACTCTGGGTCCTTGGTTTCCAAATGAGATGCAAAAGTTGCTCTCATCAGAAAAGAGGACTTTGGACCACTGAGCAATAGACAAGGTCTGTTTTTTTCTTTAGCCCAGGTAAGATGCTTCTGACGTTGTTTGTTGTTCAGGAGCGGCTTGACAAGAGGAATACGACATTTGAAGCCCATGTCCAGGATCCGTCTGTGTGTGGTGGCTCTTGATGCACTGACTCCAGCCTCAGTCCACTCCTTGTGACAGTCCCCAACACTTTTGAATGGCCTTTTCCTGACAATCCTCTCCAGGCTGCGGTCATCCCTGCTGCTTGTGCACCTTTTTCTTCCACACTTTTCCCTTCCACATAACTTTCTATTAATGTGCTTTGATACAGCACTTTGGGAAAATCCAACTTCTTTTGCAAGTACCTTTTGAGTCTTTCCCTCCTTATGAAGGGTGTCAATGATGGTTTTCTGCACAACTGTCAGGTCAGCAGTCTTTCCCATGATTGTGATTCCTACTGAACTAGACTGAGAGACCATTTAAAAGGCTCAGGAACCCTTTGCAGGTGTTATGGCTTAATTATCTGATTAGAGTGGGACACTTTGAGCCGAGAATATTGCACCTTTTCACAATAATCTCATTTTCTGAGATTGTGGATTTGGGGTTTTTCATGAGCTGTAAGCCATAATCATCACAGTTATGACAAATCACGGCTTGAACTATCTTGCTTTGCATGTAATGAGTCTATCTCATATATTAGTTTCACTTTTTAAGTTGCATTACTGAAATAAATGAACTTTTCCACGATATTCTAATTTTTTGAGTTTCACCTGTAAAGATATTGGTTACATCTTCTTTCTGTAAATATTTCTACTGCAACCCTTTTGACCTTTTATTAATAAATCTTACTTTCTGAAAGTGTTGAACTGTTTCTATAGCTCCTGAATGTAACTTACGAGTCCCTGCCGCTGAAGAACACTACTATGAGTATTTAACCCTCTGTATAACCGGTCTGTAGAGATAGCGGGATACTGACGGTTAACCAATCATCCTAGTGTATTGCTGAGTTTCCTCTTTCTCTGTATAAAACAGAGGTGGTGGTGACTTCCGGTTCCGGCGCCGCATGAGCTAGGGGACAGATCCCGCGGCTCCGGGCACACCAGCCTAAAAATACCTCCCCCTGCACCGGGGGACCTACCTGTCAGGCACAGGAGTGCCCCTAAGTCTCCCCCATCTGATCCCGGATGGATAAATATCTGCGGCCGGCGGCTCGGTCCCTGGGGAACATCTCTCCCCCTCTTGCAGCCAAGATGGCCGCCGCACACGATCAGTGTAGCAGCAGCAGCAGCAGCAGCAGCATTAGCTGCACCAGGGACGACAGCACAGATGCCAGACTGGCAGGCATGGAGACTGATCCTGCAGCAGACCCAGGAGCAGGTAGGGGGGTCTCACAACGGTCACACACCTCTCCACCAGGGCAGGCTGATACCAGTGGTCCTTTGGACCAATATGAAAAAATTGCACAGGCGGTGGCCTCATTATTGCTACCTACCATCACAGAGGCTGTAGACAGGGCCATTACGCAGGGCATAGAACAACTGAGAAGGGACCTGGGAGAAAATGTCAAACGCATAACTGAAGCGGAGCCGCGCATCTCTGATCTGGAGGATGAGGTTCAAGGGATGCAGGTGGGGGCCACAAGAAAGGAACCACCAAAACGCCAACGGGTCAATTTTACCTCAGCAAAACAAAGACCACCCTGAGAACTGATGCTCCCGTCACCTAGGTACCTGCTCACGGACAATTTGTCACCCAGGTTAATGTTCTCTTGAGCCTTCTTTTGCTCCAAATTTGAGACCAAGCTAGGAAATAATTAGGCTTTGTTGCCATGTTTGCCTTTAGCCATTTCATGTTACTGTTGCGGCTGCGTCTTGGCGCATTTTCTTGCCTGCGATACTGAGGTTGAGGCCAGGACGAGCTGCCCCTCCTTCAAAGATGGTCCAGGCGACCATTGGGTTTATTCACTTGCCACTAATATTATTATTGTATTGGTTAATGCAGCCTCTTGGTGCAGAATGCACACCCTATCACTTCCGGTAACGCGGGCAAGGATAGGAGCTAACATGCGGAATAATGTGAAGTCCTTCATGCCTATGCAGTATATTGTATTTTTTGATGGACCCCTGTTGGGTCATAAAGAGATGTGTATCTTTCCATCCTCTCTCTTCTTTTCTCTCCCCTTTTATCTTTATTTCTATTTTCTGCTTCCCCGGGGACCTTCTGGAGCCTCCTTCATCTAAAACACAACGAGAGATTAGCGATACCCTAAGAGAGTTGACACCAAGTAGCATTGCTTTTAATTCACCTCTGAACACTTACATACCCGAGTCTTCATGACCCGTATAATATCGTGGAACGTTAAGGGCCTAAGATCCCCCCACAAGCGTATGGCCATTCTTCGCAATCTTAAACGATTGAAAACGAACATCGCGTTTTTGCAAGAAACACATCTTACACAATCAGACTTTTCACGTCTCAAAAAACTATGGGTGGGTCAAGTATTGGGATCTCCCTCGCAGAGAGGTAAAGCGGGAGTAATCATTCTTATACATAAGCGTCTTACTCCAGACATTCTAACTAGAGATGAGCGAATTATTCAAAAATTTGGTTCGGCTGAATCGCCGAATTCGCCGAAAAAATTTGCTTCGAGCCAAATAAATTCGCTGCGAATTTAACTTATAAAAAGGGTGTTTCTAGGCTTCAGAGAGCCTTTATATTAGTGCAGAACACTGTACCTTTAATTTAAATGCCCTTGGAGTCTGCTGGGGAAGAGAAATAATACTGTCAGTCAGTATGACATGCAGATGAGTGCCGTCGATCTTAGAATCACCGCACACTTCACTCATTTGGGCAGTCACGGGGCCAAAACCAGAGTGTGGAGCCACAGTGTGGCGGTGGAGGCAGCAGCAATGGGGAGGCCATACAGCACCCTATGACAAAATGGAACCCACCAGTGTGAGGAGACTGAAAGCGGCACATGGCAGAGTGTGGCGATGGAGACAGCAGCAATGGGAGGGCCGTACAGGGACCCATGACACACTCTGGACCTGGCAGCAGCATGAGGAGGTGGTACAGGGGGCCATGACAGATTACGGGCCTGGCAGCAGCATGAGGAGTCGGTACGGGGGCCCATGGCAGATTACGGGCCTGGCAGCAGCATGAGGGAGGCGGTACAGGGGCCCATGGCAGAGTGGCGGAGCGTAAGCAGCTAAAATTGAAGGCCATACAGAGGCCTATGTTAAAAAGTCCCCCCAGGAGCAGCGTGGGGAGACGACTATCAAGAGTCCAATGGCAGAGTGGCGGAGCAGAAGCAGCTTCAATTGAAGGCCATACACAGGCCTAGGTTAAAAAAGCGGAAGCCATCAGCAGCGTGAGCAGACGACAGAGACACATGGCGCAGGGTGGCGGTGGATGCAGCAGTATTCGGAAGCCAAACACAGGCCTCGGTTAAAAAGCGGAAGCCTTCGTCCAGCAGCGTGAGCAGACGACAGAGGCACATGGCGCAGGGTGGCGGTGGAGGCAGCAGCAATGGAAGGCCATACAGCACCCTATCACAAAATGGAACCCACCAACAGTGTAAGGAGACCTGAAAGTGGCACATGGCGCAGGGTGGCGGTGGAGGCAGCAGTATTCGGAAGACATACAACACAGGACTAGTTTAAAAGCGGAAGCCGTCAGCAGCGTGAGCAGACGACAGAGGCACATGGCGCAGGGTGGCGGTGGAGGCAGCAGAATATTCGGAAGCCATACACAGGCCTAGGTAAAAAGCGGAAGCCGTCAGCAGCGTGAGCAGACGACCAGAGACACAGGCGCAGGGTGGCGGTGGATGCAGCAGTAATCGGAAGCCAAACACAGGCCTAGGTTAAAAAGCGGAAGCCAATCAGCAGCGTGAGCAGACGACAGAGACACATGGCGCAGGGTGGCGGTGGATGCAGCAGTATTCGGAAGCCAAACACAGGCCTCGGTTAAAAAGCGGAAGCCGTCAGCAGCGTGAGCAGACGACAGAGGCACATGGCGCAGGGTGGCGGTGAAGGCAGCAGCAATGGAAGGCCATACAGCACCCTATCACAAAATGGAACCCACCAACAGTGTAAGGAGACCTGAAAGTGGCCCATGGCGCAGGGTGGCGGTGGAGGCAGCAGTATTCGGAAGCCATACACAGGACTAGTTTAAAAAGCGGAAGCAATCAGCAGCGTGAGCAGACGACAGAGGCACATGGCGCAGGGTGGCGGTGGAGGCAGCAGTATTCGGAAGCCATACACAGGCCTAGGTTTAAAAAGCGGAAGCCGTCAGCAGCGTGAGCAAACGACAGAGGCACATGGCGCAGGGTGGCGGTGGAGGCAGCAGTATTCGGAAGCCATACACAGGCCTAGGTTTAAAACTGGAACCCAGCAGCGTGAGCAGACGACAAAGACGCACATGGCAGAGGATGGATCTGGCAGCAGTATGAGAAGGCGGTACAGGGCCCGTGGCACAGTGTGGTGATGGGGGCTACAGCAACTGGATGCCAGAAAGTGGCCGATAGGGCTATATACTACATGACTACATAGGTAGGTGTTTTTATAGTACTAATTATTTTGGCCTCCCTCTCAGCAGGTGTGAAAAAGGCCACCATTTTGGAACGGTAGCGAGGGTCCAACAAGGTGGACAGCCAAAAGTCATCCCTCTGTCTGATGGTTATTTTATTCGGCTCGCGTCGCTACGCAAGCAACCGAGCATGCTATGGGCCATTTGTGCCAAGGAATGCGAGGGACTCCCTGCCTCCATCTCCACAGCATACTGCCACGGTGCGTCTGGGTCCTCTGTCTCCTCCTCCTCCTCTACCAGATGCTCCTGCTCCTCCACTCCTGTCCGCTGAGTGGGAAAATCACCCATTTCACTCAATAATTCCTGAGCACCAATGTCCTCCTCTACCTCCTCCTCTTCTTCCTGTCCTGCCCCCACAGGGGTCATGTGGCGTTGAGATCTGTGCGCCACGTCTAACCGCACCCTGACCAGCCATTGTTAACAGCATTTGTTCCAGGACGTGCAACAGAGGAATGACGTCGTTCATCCCATAGTCCTGCCGACTCACGAATAGCGTGGCCTCCTCAAAGGGCCTGAGCAAGCGGCAGGTGTCACGCATGAGCTGCCAATGGCTGACATCTAAGTTACACAGGGGAGTACCTTTATCCGCTTGTAACATCAGGAAATCGGTGATGGCCTTTCGCTGTTCGTAAAGGCGGTCTAACATATGTAGGGTTGAATTCCACCTTGTTGCAACGTCGCAGATCAGGCGATGCTGTGGAATTCCGTTCTGCCCGCTGCAGCTCAAGGAGGGTGTGCTTTGCGGTGTAGGAATGGCTGAAATGCATGCAAAGTTTTACGTGACATTTAAGGATGTCTTGCAGTGGGATGGTGGATTTTTAGGAACCGCTTGACAACCAGATTGAACACGTGAGCCATGCATGGCGCATGGCACAACCTTCCTTGACGCAGAGCAGACACCATGTTCTTTCCGTTGTCGGTCAACATGGTTCCGATTTTCAGTTTGCGCGGAGACAGCCATCTGTCGATTTCTCTGTTCATTACACTCAGAAGTTCCTCCCCTGTGTGACTACGTTCGCCAAGGCATACCAGGTGCAGCACAGCGTGACACCGTTGCGCCCTGCACATGTGATATGCCGGTCGGGTAATGGGACTTGGCACGGGGGTGGCGGCTGAGGACACGGCGGAAGAAGAGGTGGTAGAGGCGGACATCTTTGCTGGACCAAGGACGTGCAAACGTGGAGGCAAAAGCGGCGTGACCTGTCCAAGTTGCTGGTGCGGCTGTGCCGGCACCACGTTCACCCAGTGGGCCGTAAATGACATGTACTGTCCCTGACCGTAGTTACAGCTCCACACGTCGGCGCTGCCGTGCACTTTGGCAGAGACCGACATGCTCAAAGACTGGCCCACCATCTCTTCTACATGTGAATGCAGGGCTGGCACTGCCTTTTTGGCAAAGAAATGCCGGCTTGGCACTCTCCACCGCCGCTCGGCACAAGCCATCATTTCTCGGAAAGGTGCTGAGTCCACCACTTGGAAAGGGAGGGACTGCAGCACCAGCAACTTGGACAGGAGGACGTTCAGCTTTTGCACCGTCGGGTGCGTGCTCGCAAACTGTTGTCTCTTGGAAACGGATTCCAAGAAAGACTGATGACGGAATCCGTGAAGAGGAGTAGCAGGAGAAGGAGCATCTGAACGAGCGGAAGATGCCAACGAGCGACAACTCCCCTCAGCAGAGTGTTGGAGCCTTGACTGGCTGATAGAGGGCGATTGACGTCGGGTGACGGAGCAAGTAACGGAGCGGGTGATGGAGCGGGGCTGGGGCAGGCAAACCGCCGTATCTTTATCACGGTTTTCCCAGGCCACCGAATGGCGACGCTGCATATGCTGACGCAACGCTGTAGTCCCAACATTGGCCCCCTGGCCAAGCTTGACTTTCTGGCCACATAGTCGACATACGGCTACGTTTACTTCCTCGGGCGGCGTGACGAAAAAATTGCCACACCGCCGAGTAGGAAACTTTGCCCCCGCTACTCTCCTCACTGGCTGACTGCTACTTCCTCCGTGCACACCGGCACCACTACTGGCCGTGGTGGTAGGCTGCAGTGGAGCTGGTGCTCTACTCCGTGGCCGTTTGCCTCCACTGACACTGCTGCGACCCTGCTGCCTCCTGGGCAACCCACCGACTGTTTTGCTCGCTGGCAAGCTGGCACCCTCTTCTCCTGATGATGCGGAAGCAATAGCCTGATGACGACGAGGCTGCCAAGTGCGATCAGCCTCATCATCATCAATTAGGGTCTCCGCGCACTACTAGCCCCCCGGCTGCGTGTGGGTCAGGAGACAGACCTGTCTCTAGACCGGCTACCGAGCCACTCTCCTCGCCAGTACTTCTTCGCCTGGCTGCTGAAGAGGCGGATGTCTCCCCCCGTTCCTGACCGCCCTCTGTTAGCTCTTCCTCACTGTACAGTGGGGCTGAGCCCACAGCATGCGATACTTCGCTTGGTGAGGGAACACCAAAGGACAGGGGCAGGTCGAGACACGTGATTTCAGTGGGCTTGCTCCCCGGGCCATGCCAACTAACGGTTGTGTCTGACGTACCCACCGACCGTTGGCTGTAGGTGTCAGAGGTGACCTGGGAAGAGGAAAACGACCGAGTCAACCAATCGATGACGGCAGGGTTGTCGGTGGAGACACGACCGCTGGATGACACCGGGAGCACTGGCCTCTGGCTGCGACTAGTGCTGCCTCGACCCCTTCCTCTGCTGCCACGTCTGCTCGCTCCTGAAACATTGCCTCCTCTGCCACTCCTCTGCGTGTTGTCTGACATACTCTTTAATTCAATAAGCACCCCAAAAAAAAACCGGATTTAAACTCTTTGAACGTACAATAGTGGTTGTGAAGCAGAAAGTCAGTTTATTTTAGCACAATCGGTCAATTGCAATTGCAGCTTGCCGTTGGCTGGAAACTGTACGTTTATGTCACTGGAATGCACTAATCACCCAAAAAATATTACCGCCACCCGCGTGTAAATGGATTTAACTCTTTGAACGTACAATAGTGGTTGTGAAGCAGAAAGTCAGTTTATTGTAGCACAATCGGTCAATTGCAGCTTGCCGTTGGCTGTAAAACTGTACGTTTATGTCACTGGAATGCACTAAATCACCCAAAAAATATTACCGCCAGCCACCCGGCGTGTAAATGGATCTAACTCTTTGAACGTACAATAGTGGTTGTGAAGCAGAAAGTCAGTTTTATTTATGTAGCAAAATCGGATCAATTGCAGCTTGCCGTTGGCTGGAAACTGTACGTTTATGTCACTGGAATGCACTAATCACCCAAAAAATATTACCGCCCAGCCCGCGTGTAAATGGATCTAACTCTTTGAACGTACAATAGTGGTTGTGAAGCAGAAAGTCAGTTTATTGTACACAATCGGTCAATTGCAGCTTGCCGTTGGCTGGAAACTGTACGTTTATGTCACTGGAATGCACTAATCACCCAAAAAATATTACCGCCACCCGGCGTGTAAATGGATCTAACTCTTTGAACGTACAATAGTGGTTGTGAAGCAGAAAGTCAGTTTATATTTAGCACAATCGGTCAATTGCAGCTTGCCGTTGGCTGGAAACTGTACGTTTATGTCACTGGAATGCACTAATCACCCAAAAAATATTACCGCCACCCGGCTGTATATGGATTTAACTCTTGAACGTACAATAGTGGTTGTGAAGCAGAAAGTCAGTTTATTGTACACAATCGGTCAATTGCAGCTTGCCGTTGGCTGGAAACTGTACGTTTATGTCACTGGAATGCACTAATCACCCAAAAAATATTACCGCCAGCCCGCGTGTAAATGGATCTAACTCTTTGAACGTACAATAGTGGTTGTGAAGCAGAAAGTCAGTTTATTTTGCACAATCGGTCAATTGCAGCTTGCCGTTGGCTGGAAACTGTACGTTTTATGTCACTAGGAATGCACTAATCACCCAAAAAATATTACCGCCACCACCCGGCGTGTAAATGGATCTAACTCTTTGAACGTACAATAGTGGTTGTGAAGCAGAAAGTCAGTTTATTGACACAATCGGTCAATTGCAGCTTGCCGTTGGCTGGAAACTGTACGTTTTAGTCACTGGAATGCACTAATCACCCAAAAAATATTACCCGCCAGCCGGCGTGTAAATGGATTTAACTCTTTGAACGTACAATAGTGTTTGGAAGCAGAAAGTCAGTTTATTGTACACAATCGGTCAATTGCAGCTTGCCGTTGGCTGGAAACTGTACGTTTATGTCACTGGAATGCACTAATCACCCAAAAAAAATTACCGCCACCCGGCGTGTAAATGGATCTAACTCTTTGAACGTACAATAGTGGTTGTGAAGCAGAAAGTCAGTTTATTTAGCACAATCGGTCAATTGCAGCTTGCCGTTGGCTGGAAACTGTACGTTTATATTCACTGGAATGCACTAATCACCCAAAAAATATTACCAGCCACCCGGCGTGTAAATGGATCTAACTCTTTGAACGTACAATATGGTTGTGAAGCAGAAAGTCAGTTTATTGTACACAATCGGATCAATTGCAGCTTGCCGTTGGCTGGAAACTGTACGTTTCTGTCACTGGAATGCACTAATCACCCAAAAAAATATACCGCCAGCCGGCGTGTAAATGGATCTAAACACTCTTTGAACGTACAATAGTGGTTGTGAAGCAGAAAGTCAGTTTAATTTTGCACAATCGGATCAATTGCAGCTTGCCGTTGGCTGTAAAACTGTACGTTTATGTCACTGGAATGCACTAATCACCCAAAAAATATATTAAAGCCAATTACGGCGTGTAAATGGATTTAACTCTCTTTGAACGATACAATAGTGTTGTGAAAGCAGAAAGTCAGTTTATTGTAGCACAATCGTCTATTGCAGCTTGCCGTTGGCTGGAAAACTGTACTTTAATGTCACTGGAAGGCACTAATCACCCAAAAAAATATTACCAGACACGCCCAGACCCTACACGTGTTTAAATGGATCTAACTCTTTGAACGTACAATAGTGGTTGTGAAGCAGAAAGTCAGTTTATTTGAGCACACTATCGAGTCAATTCAGCTTGCCGTTGGCTGAAACGTACGTTTAATTGTCACTGAATGCACTAATCACCCAAAAAATTTTACCGCCAGACCGGCGTGGTAAATGAGATTTTCAAACTCTTTGTAAACGTAACAATTGAGCTTTGTTAAGCAGAAAGTTCAATCTTTATATATGCACAATCGGTCAAATAGCAAGCTTGCCAAGTACTTTCTGTCACTAAAAGCACAATCACCCAAAAAATATTACCCCCCACCCGTGTAAATGGATTAACTTTTTGAACGTACAATGGTGGTTGTGAAACAAAAGTCATTTTATTGTACACAATCGGTCAATTGATTGCCGGGCTGGAAAACCTGACTTTTCTGTCAGGGAATGCACTATCACCCAAAAAAATAACGCCAGCGGGGAAAATGGATTATCTTTGAACGACAAAGGGTTTGTTAAGCAAAAAAGTCATTTTTTTAGCCAAAAATGGGTAAATTGAGCGCCGTTGGCGGGGAAACTTACTTTATGCACGGAAGCCTAACACCCAAAAAAAATTTCCCCCAAACCCCGTGAAAATGGATCAACTCTTTGAACGTACAATATGGTTGTGAAGCAGAAATCATTTTTATTGTCAAAATCGGCAATTGCAGCTTGCCGTTGTTTAAACTGTCGTTTGTCAGGATCTCCGCATCCCGCCACAGGGCCCCCGGGCAGGGCAGCCCCCCAGTGCAAGGGCACTAGGCCCGGGGCGGCCGCGGCGTTGAGTTCGCGCAACCAGTAAAAGCCGCGGCCCGCCCGTGGGCCCCAAATGGCAGCGCGGGGGGGGGATTTTTAAAGGTCCCTGAGCTGTCATTTTTTTCCCTTCGGGTTCTTCCCCCTTCCTGGATCCTGTACCTGTCCTAGTAAAAAGTTTTGACCCGGTTTCCTTTCCTTGCTGATTTCCCCTACCAGACCCCTGTTGCCTGCCTCCCCCCCGGGGTGCCCCTTATTAGATCTGCCCTCCTGTTGCGACCTGGCTTGACCCACATTCTCTCCCCTGCTCCCTTGTACCTTACCGTCTTCTCCTTTCCCGACTCGGCCTGTCTGACACCACCGCTCACCTCCCCCTGGGGCTCACCGCCCCCTCATTCGGGTCCCCTGGTGGAACCCCGGGCGAACACCCCCTACCAGACATGTGTCAGTAGAGGCGACCTGGTCTCGGGTCTACAAGTCCATC
>CATNWA010007819.1:0-16540 GCA_951230385.1 Staurois parvus | reverse complement strand
TTTTCCATTTTTTTTCCCGCAAATTGCCAAAAAATTTTTTTTTTTTTTTTTTGGGCCCGGGAGCACACCAAAAATGGCGTGCCCCCGGGAAATACAGGAGCGCTTTTTCAAGCCCCCCAAAGGGCCATTGGCCGGGGGGCCCTTACGGGTTAAAAACCATTTTAAATTTTGTTCTAAAGGCCCCAAACTTTTTTTCTTTAAAAAAAACAAATGGGGTTTAAAAACCCTTACCTGCCTTGGGCCAATGGTTTTATGACCCGGGCCTCCTCCTCCCCCCGACTTTTTTGTCAGCATTTCGGGGCCCCTCCCCCTTTCCCAAAAAATTCCCCCAGGGTTTTTTGGGAATAGAGCGAAAAATAAATATCAAACTTTTTTTAAATTTGGCATAAAAATTTTTTTAAATAAAATTTTTTAAAATTTTTTTGGAAATAACATGGTGGGGGGGATTACAAAAAAAGTCACGGGCTGTGTCTTTCCACCCCCAAAACCTGAAACTTAGAAAAGGGGGGGTGAAATTTTCCTGCCCCATTGTTTTTTTGGGCGGGTTTCAGGGGCATGGAGGAGGGGGGGAATAGGCTGTCATTTACTACTGTGTCCCACACCAACATGTGTACTCTAGTCCCCAAAAGGCTGCCAGATGTATGGGGGGGAAAAAGCTCTAGGGAAAAATTCACGGGGAAAACCTGAGCATGTACAGAGTTGTCTTTTGCAGCTGAAAAAATCCCTAACCAAATTTGGGGGACATGAACAAAGGTGGAGATAGAGAGCAGCGGGAAATTAAAACCGGGTTTTTTTGCAAAGTAGGAAATGAATTCAGTGACTGAGTGAGAAAATGAACAGCTTTAAAATACAGCAAGGGTTTTCAGAGATTTGGGAAACCGTGCCAAAGCTGACTTTTTTTCACGAGTACTTGGGAAAATGCCCCCCAATCCCTGAAACCGATACTTTGAAAGGCGATTTGTGTCTAAAAAAAATTTTTTGGGGGGCCAAATCGCACTGAAAAAGACTAGCTTGCGGTTTGAACAAAATTGCATGGGGGTTTTCCCCACCGCCCTGGTGAACCCAAACTTGTCAAATCAGAAACCTCCCTGCAACCAATCCCATGCTCTCACATGCCCGAAAATATTTCTGCACAGGTCCGGGAATTTGAAATCCCTACAGCTTTCTTTTCTCCTTGCAGCAGGCTAGATGGTTTGATTGGTCAGTATCATAAAGGGTTCTGACCAATCAAAAGCTGTCTAGCCTGTGCTGTCACCCCCCGCAAGGAGTTTAAAAAAAACTGAAACCTCCTTTTGCCCCATTGAAATCCCGCCAAAAAAAGCTTAGGCTATACTTGTCCTTTAAAGTATGGGAGGCCAAAATGACTGCAGTAAAAAAAAAATGGACAGGGGGTTGCCCAGGGGAACAAAAAGCAAAATTAGTCTGTATAAAATCTAATACCCACAGATTTGTTTTTTATAGCAAAACGTTTTGGCTTCATTTCCTCGGGTAAGGGGTGAAATGCTTGTTAATTTTAAAAGGAAATTTTGTTTTTTTTTACATTGAAAAGCCCACTTTGCCCATTGTAACAAACCTATTGAAAAATTGCAAAACAAAAACCCTTTCATCCCATTTCATTGCCCTTCTCAGAAAATAGAAGTGTGGGGCGAAAATGTTGCTTGTTTAAATTTTTTTTACATCATGGGCCCACTTTGTCATTAAAAGGAAATTTCCTGTTTAACAAATAAGATGCACGGAAATTCATACCATCTCTTTCCCTCTTCTTAAAATACTGAAGTGGTGAATAGTTTTGCTTAAGTGTTTTTTTTGCTCAAGAATAAGCTAATAAATGACATGTTGAGTGAGAATTTTTGTAAAAATGCCCCAAATGTAAAAAAGAAAACAAACTTACAGGTGCAAAAATTTTGCCACTGAAGAGTAGTAGCAGGAAATCCACAATTTAAAGTAGCTGTAGAAGTTCAGCTTTTCAGTGCCCAAATTTTTAAAAACCACTTGCCCTCCAAAAAATTTACTTCCTTCCGGGCCCAAAGGGCCTTTTTTTTTGCGAAAAACGGCTCGTTACTTTAAACTGAAAATTATCCCAGTCATGAAACCGCGCAAACCAAAAAAAATGTTTTTTTTCCCCCCCCCCCAAAAATGGATTTTTCTTTTCAGTGGTAATTGATCACACCCTGAAATTTTTTAAATTTTTTGGGCGCTATAAGCAAAAAAAGACAGATAATTAAAAAAAAAATTTTTTTTAAAAAATAAAATTTTTCGTAAAATTTTTGACCAGAAAGTATTCTGCACATTCAAAAAATAAAATCCCATTACGTGAAAATTTAATTATTTTAAAAGGGAAAGTTATAGCATCAAAAAAGGGGCGGTGTGTGTAAAAATATAAAAAATATATATACGGGAAATGTGTGTGTGGATGAAAATATATTAAAATGTGTGTGTGTGTGTGGGGAAATTTGGGAAAGGGGATCAGGGGGTTCTCAGCAGGCATTCTGACACGGGGGGGGGAACAAAAAACCTAATTTGCCATTAAACACCCCCCATGACACTTATACAGGATCCAGCTAAAAAAAAAGCACCGACACTGTACAAAAGACACTGGGAGGGGGGGGTTTTAACATCGGGGGCAAAAAAAGGGAAAAACTGTGGGGCTGTGTGGGGTTTTTTCCCACATTATGTGCGTTTTACTTTTGAAAAAAATGCTGCTTTGTATTGCCCTCCCATGCAGAGCAATAAAAAGCAGAAAGCTGGTGCTGACGGGAGAAAAACTTGTATTGTCTTCATACAGACCTCTCCCTTGTCAGGGTTCTTGGTTTATCAGCCCGGTGCCGGGGGGAAAATCTCCGCCCCGGGACCCGGTGATCTACGCTGAAAACCCGCCAAGGCGGCACAGGTAAGGGATGCTTATGCGCCCCCCTCCCCCGAAAATGCAAAATCATGTATATAGTACAAATTTTGCCACCCCCTCCCTGCCCCTGTAGCAGTAGTTTTTTCTAAAGGGCAGCCCGGGGAAGCTTTTTTGACCTCCCGAATGTTTTTTGTGATCCAAATTACTCAAAAATTTTTTTTATTTTAAAGCCTTTAAATTTTTTTCCCTAAAGAAAAATTTTTCGGGGAAAGGGAAAAAAAATGGAGTTAGACTTCCCTTTTAACCTATTTCCATTATTTTTTCCAGGACAGCCTCTGGATAGGAGCCCCTTTCCCCCAGGTCGGGAAAAAACTTTTCCCAAATTTTGACTTTAAAAGGTGGTCCCCCCAGGCTTATAAATATCTAAAGAACTTACCAACTAGGGTGAAACCACTGCTTGGGACCTTATCCCCAAAAAACCCCTTATCTTTTTTAACCCAGGCCCCAACCAGCATGGTAAAATGAATGAAAGAAAACTTAAACCAAATTTTCATTTACCCTACGGGGCAAAAGAAAAGCGATGATCAACACAATTTTACGGGTGAAAAATTTCCCCCCATATTTGGCTTAAAGGGAAAATTTATTCTTACATCCTGAAAAAGGGGGGTAAAATACGGACAAATTTTTCAGTGGGACACATTTTTGGAACTTGGCTGTTTTTTTATGAGAAAATTTTTTTAAAATAACAGAAAAATTTTGAGTTTTTAAAGGGAAAGGATCTGTAAAAAGAATACATTTTGGGGCTAAAATTTTGCATATTCAAGGTTTACTGGGAGCTAGACCGTTGTTTGCCCCATTTTGGGAAAAATTTTAAAAAATTACAAAAGCCATCGTCCTTTTCTATTTTTTGGGTTTGAATTTTTTTCCCAGGGTTTTTTTTATGACGGGTTCACAACGTCTATTAGTCCTCAGAAACACTGTACATTTTTACAGTTCCCCGGGTTTTGGGGGTTTTTTCCCCCAATTTTTCTGTCCCCCCCCCAAACATTTTTATCCTATGTTTTCCCGGGAAACCCCTAACGGGTAATCAACGTTTTTTGTCGGGCTTTTTTTTTTGGCTGTAAAAAAGCCCAGATCTAGGGGGTTTTCAAGAGGAGTTTGTTACTGTAAAAATGCCCCCTAACATTAAAAAAAATGTGAAAAAACCCCAAGCAAACCAGCTTTTTTTTTATTTTTTTTTTGAAAAAAAAATTTAAAATTTTTTTGGTAAAAAGAAAACGCAAAAAAATCCCCGCTAAATGCTAATAAAAAAGGGGGCTAAAAAAAAAAGCTGAAAAACTTGTTTTTTAAAAACGTTTTTACACAGCTAACTTTCCCAAAAACAATAATTTAAAATATCCATGTGCATGTGGTTTTAAAAAACCTCCCCCCTCCGAAACTCTTTTTGTCTTTAAACCCCTTTTCCTCAGAAACCAACAACTAGTTTTCAAGCTGTAGACACAAGGATGGGAACTAGCCCCTGAGAGACGGGGTTTGGGACTGTTTGGGGAAGGGCCCCTACGGGGGCCCCCCTTTGGGCCAAAAGGGGCAATAAAAAGGTTGGGGCCTTGTCTGTTTTTTGAAAAAAAATTTCTGCAAACCTGGATTTGAATTTTCTATAGGAGGTGGGGCCCAGGGCCGCCCCCCAAAGGGAAACCCGGGAAAATCCTTTTTTGGGGTTTATAGATCTCCCGGTTTTTTTTCCTATACTTTTTGGGGAAATCTCTGAAATGAGGTCCAGGAAAGGGTTTCCCCCTCCCCGTGGGCAAAAAAAAATCCACCTGGGACCTATCCAGAGCCCCTTGGTTTGGGGGAAATCAGACAAGCCCTATCGGGAGGGGCTGAAAGGTTGGTGGAAACAAAACAAGCTGTGAAATGTTGTGGTTTGACAAGGAAGACTTGACCCGTATAAATAGGACCTGCATACTGTGTATGAGAGTTGGGAAAAGGCCTAGGTTTTTTTGTTTTTTTTTTTATTTTCCTTTTTTTTTTTTTTTTTTTTTTTTTTTGCCCTTTTTTTTTTTTTTTTTTTTTTTTTGTTTTTATTTTGGGTTTAACCACTTGCACCCTGAGGTTTTTCCCCCCCTAATGACCAGGCCCTTTTTGGGCCTACCGGACCCCACAAATTCAACTGAAAAATTGCCGGTCCTTTGAAATGCGCCCCAAACAAAATTTTTATGCCCTTTATTTAAACAGCAAAAGACTCTTTTTTTCGGTGTTTTTTCCCAAATCACCTGTGCGCTTTTTTTTTTCACAGCTAAAAACAAAAAAGCCCCAAAAAATTTTTTAAGATAAACAATATTTTTTACTTTCGGGCTATACAAATAATATTTAGTAAACTAAAATTTAAATTTAAATACTTTTGGGCCCAAAAATTGTATTCTGCAAAAATTTTTTTTGGTAAAAAAAAAAACCCAATAATTGTATATTGTTTTGTTTTGTGTAAAAATTTAATAGCATCTGAAAACTATGGAAAAAGATATTTCCCAATTAAAGGGCCCTTTTTTTGCTATAAAAGCGCTGCCTAGTTTAACAGAAAATTTTGGCCCCGGGAAAAGCAACAGGTAAATAAATGCCCCTTTTTTTCACAAAAAATAGAGTTTTTCTTTGGTGGAATTTGATCACCTGTGCACTTTTTTTTTTTGGGCCGCTATAAAAAAAAAAAATTTTTTGAAAAAAAATTAAAAAAAAAAAGGATACAAAAAAAGTTCCAAACTACCCTTCCCATTTGCTCCCCATGTAGTCTGGGCACCCCCAGGGGGCTCCCCCATGATATCTAATTCCCTCGAAAAAACCCCAAAAAACTTATAAGTAAAAGCCTTTTGGGCCCCTAAACGGGTCTTCTACAAATCTTCTACCCCATATTCCCCGCATTATCAATTTCTAGGTGGGCTTGTAACTGTGAGAGACAAAATTTTAAATTTTTTTAACCGCACATGCTGTGGTTAGGCTCCCAAAAAATTTTAAACCATACCCAAAATCCCCAGGCCGCTTAAGATGCACATTCCCCTTTCTTTTCATTGGACCCTTGAGCATCCCAAAATATCTTCAAAAGCCAGGTCAAAAACTGGAGATACTTGTTCCAAACCAGAGATGGGCTTACAAATAGAAATTTTGTTTTTTTAAAACCTTTTTAAGAAATTTTTTCCTTTTGGGATGTTTCCCAAACCGCTTGAACCAAAACCAATAAAATCAACATCCCCTTTTTAAAATCCTAATCGGGCAGTGTGCTTCCTGTCCGGGGGAGGGAGCAACAGGGCTCAAGGCTGCCCCCCCCTTGGAAGGAAACAGGGGGGGGAAACTTTTTGGAAACATCTCTTCAATTTATACTGTACACAATTTCCCTATTTTAAATCAGCATTGTCACCCCTACCTGCCTAACTAACCCTCATCTCCTGTCCCTCTATATATACACACATACGTAGAAACGTTAAAATACATCAAAATTGCATACGAAACATCCCTGACTTAAAAACATTTTTTCTAAACTCCCAAGACCCCTTTCCCATACACTCAAGGGTATGGGGGCGGAGCTTCCAGCATCTGCCCTTTGACAGAAATTTTAAACCGATGAATGCCCACAGGGATAATATAAGCTTTCCTTTTTATGGGGAAAAAGGGAAAAAAAAAATAAACGGGGACACCCCTTTTGAGAAAAACCCTTTATGGCAAAATTTTTGGCTATTTTCCCAGAAAAAACCACTTCAACCAATAAAATACTGAATTTTAAAAATTTTTAAGCGAATCTAAATATCGGGTGAACCCTTTACTTCTCAATCTTTGGAATTGGGATTAATTCTTGGGCTTAACCCCAAAATTTCTACCATGGCCCCCGGGCCCTCGGTGAAATTGCCATGGCCCTGCTGTCCAACTTTTTTTTAAACCCTTGGGCTCTAAAAGGACAAAACCCACAAACGGTTTTTAACGGGGCTTCTTTTCATAAATACTTTGGGGGGGAAAATTAAATCAACACTGGAGCAGCCCGAATCTGGGGAAATGACCCCAATCGCCCTTTTTCACAAAATTTTTGACCCCTGGGTTCACCCCTATACGGTGCAGTTTTTCATGTTTAAATGTGAAAAATTCCAAAACCGCATCACAATTGAAACCCCTTTTTTTTGGCAAACCGCTGCGGTTGTTTTAACCCCCCGAAGTCGGACGGGGCAAAATGCGGGCGATTGCTTGCACATTGTGGTGAACGCATACGTAGGCCACCGCACACTTTTGAAAACTTTTCAAACCACACATCACCTCACCACCAATACACCAACGAACGCAGAGCAATTCTACCAACAAGACCTTCTTTTTTGTGTGTTAACACGGCTAACCTGTAAAAATTTTTAAAGCATCCCCCAAATGGAATTTTTTAAGTTCCCAGTTTGCCCAAGACAGGGTTTGGGTATCTTTTAAACTCGCCATAACATCCTTTTCCCTATTTTAAAAAAAACAAAAGAAATATATTGTTTTGTTTTTTTTTTTTCCCTTTTTTTTTTTAAAATCAAAGGGGTTTTTTAAATTCCAAAAAAAAATATTTCATTTTTAAAAACGCACTTTTTGGGGGTTTCACCAAGTGCATTTTGAATTCTCATTTTCATTTCGGCACCAAAAATTTTCTTTTCCCCGGTACACCACAAGTTTGCATGGCATGTACGTGAATCCGAAAGAAATTCCCCGCGCTTAACTTTGCCACATTTTTAATTATGTTACAGCCTTTTTTCCAAAAGGGTTTAAATTTTCTTTTTTTTTTTCCTCATCATTCTAAAAAACCGTCCCCCCCATAATGCCCAACGGAAAGAATTTTCCCATCTTTGAAATCTTTAAATTTTAAATTAAAAATAAAAAAAAACAAAAGTACATAAGAAATTCACAAACCCTTTTGGGGCCATAAACATTTTAAAAATTTGAGCTCTGGTGCATCCTGTTCCCACTGATCATCCTTGACTTTTTTTTCCACAATTTTATTGGAGTCCCCCCCGGGGTGGGAAATTCATTGACGATTGGGGAAGGCAAAACAGGGTCAATACATTGTGACCAAAATTATTAAACCCCCAATGCTGAAAAGGGGGTTTTTTAGGGCCTTTTGTGTACTAAGGACGTTGTAACTACCCAAAAGCAACAAAATGACATCAATTGTGTTTATAGTAATACAGTAGTAAATGGTTCTTATGAGTGGTTTCTTCATTGCCTACAATTATATTCAAACCCCCTTTAAAGACTACTACCACACTCTGAAGAACAGAGGTTCATACAGGTGCTTTCCATCAGGTATTTGAAATACTAGCCTGTGGCATGTCACAAACCAGAGCAGCATTCTCAATAGACATAATAAGCACCAATGTAGGCAGCATTTACAAATGACTGTGATACTCAGACAACCTTCTAGACATTTAACTGGTGTGGAGTTACAAACATGGTGACAGGCAAGAGAAATGGTCCAGGATGAAGTAACAAGAAGAAGAGTGAGTTTTACTCTTCACAGGAAGGGCAATATGGCTCATATAGAAGATTGCAAACGATGTTAAAACACTAAACCAAGAGACACCTTAGAAGAAGCATCACTTCCGCAAATTACAAGGGGCAAAGCGCACTGTTGATGAAACGCTAACTGGTCGTCAGGCAGAAAGTTAGAATATGCTGAACTTCGACTGCTGTGCGCTACCGTGAAAGCGTAGAGTGGAGAGAATGTCCCCGTGTGACTGCTGAGAGAACTGAGAGAAAAGAATTGTGTCAGATGTGGGTAACAGAAGTTTCAGCCCAGAACAAGTTAAGATACTGCACAACACTGCGTAATGAAGCGCCTCCGTGCCTAGAACTCCCAAGAGTCGAACCCCTTGCTGGTCTCCAAAGAATAAGAAAGACGTCGACTAAAGCAGTATGCCAAAAGCGCAATGTGGACAAAAACCTACAAAAGTTGTGGATAGTGTCTGAGGACTGATGAAACAAAATTAGAACTGTTTGGTCCCATGGATCAACGCTATGTTATGGAGAGGAAGAAACAAGGTCCATATGATGAAAAGAACACCTTTAGCGTCTACTGTGAAGCATGGTGGAGGGTCACATCATGCTTGGGGCTGTTTGGCCCTGCTTCTGCAGAGTACAGGGGAAGCTCTCAGCGTGTGCAAGGAACCATGATTTCATCTTCAGTACCAGAGATATTGGATGCTGAAAACGTTGATGCAGTCCGATCACACACCTAGAGGCTTGGGGTAGACGTTGGACCTACTTTCAACAGGACTAATGATCCCCAAGCATACCTTCATCCAAGTCCACTAGAGCATGGTTTGCAGAGGAAAGGCTGGAACATTTTGGATTGGCCCATACATCGCAGCAGTCACCAAGACTATAATCATCCGATTGAGAACCTCTGGTGGGTACTTAAAGAAAGCAGTTGCAGTACAGTGCGCAAGCCATATTGAATGTGACTGAACTGGAGGCCTTTGCCCATGAAGAATGGTGCGAAGATACCCGTCAAGATCGCTGCAAGACACTTGTGTCAAGCTATGCTTTATTCACGTTTAAAAGCTGTTATTAACTGTAAAATGATGCGGTACTAAGTACTACTAGATATTGAATGTCATCTTGACCTGGTTGAATAAAACTGATAAGCGCAGGTGAGCACAGAAAAGACACTTTGTGGATATTTTCTTATAACTACGTTATATAGTTATATTTGGTCCTGACCCTACAAGTAGCCTCTTCTTAATGTTACATTGTAAGCAAGATGACTGAATTATCAAAAGCAATGTCCAAACTGGCCAAAAAACCCCAAATTTTAGTGGGGGTTTTAAAATTTTTGGGCAAAAAACTGTAAAGGTCCCAAAAGTTAATAGTGGGATGCAGAGCACCCAAACCAAGCCATGAAGTTTCCAAGGAATTGTCTGTAGACCTCCGAGACAGGATTGTAAAACAATTCACAGATCTGGGTAAAAGGGGCCCGGGAAAAATTTCCCGGGAGCAATTTTAAGATCCCCAAAGAGCACAGTGGGCCCTCCATCATCCATAAATTGGGAAAAAGTTTTTGGGAAACCCCCAGGAAACTTTTCCCAGAGGGGGCCACCTGGGCCAAAAAGAACAGTCGAGGGGGAAGGGGCCCCCATGGGGCACTCTTTAAAAGCTCCATCAAAATTTTCTTGGGGAGAAGAGTACCCCCAGAAGAACAAAACCCTCTCTGGGAGCACTTTCCCGCAATCAGGCCTGTAAAGGTATAGGGGCCAGCGGAAGCTACTCCTCTGTTTTTCCAAAAGGGACCTGAAGGAATCTCGGACCCGAGAAAAAAAACTCCTGGTCCGATGAAACAAAGATTGAACTCTTGGTCTGAATGGGCCAAACATCATTTTTGAAGGAAACCAAGCACCGCTCACCACCGGCCAAAACCCCTCCCTACAGTTAACATGGGGTGGCCCGCATCAAGCTGTGGGGATGTTTTTTCCCGTGGCAGGGAACCCGGGGGACTAGTCAAGGGGGCGAAAGGAAAAAGAATGGGAGCAATGAAAAAGAGACAAACCTTGATGAAAACCTGTTCCCAAAGCTCTTTGGACATTAAAACTTTTGGGGGGAGGGGTTTTTCCTTTTCCCAAAAGGGCAACTACTCTAAGCACACAGCCCATATAACAAAGAAGTGGGTAAAGGGCCAAATTTTGTGGGCCTGAAGTGACCCCCCCAGAGCCCCCAAATTGAACCCGATTGAACACTCTGAAAGGGTCTTACAATGGGGGTGCAAACCCACCTCCCCCCAAACCAACCTTAAGGAGCTTGAGAGGGATTGCAAAAAACAATGGGAGAAATTGCCCAAAAATAGGTGTGGGCCAAACTTGTAGCATCATACTCCAAAAGAATTTAGGCTGTAATTGCTGTTTAAAAGGGGGTTCAAAAGTACTGAGGGAAAAAGGGGTGAATACTTTGTACATGTAGTTTTTTTTTGTTTTTTTTTTTTAAAAAAAAATTGAAAAAATTCAAAAACCCAAAATTCTTTCACATTGCCAATTTTGGAGTATTATTTTTTTAGAATATTGAGGGAAAAAAAAAGGGTTTTAATCCATTTTGGATACCCAAAAAAGGGTGTAAAAAAAAAATGTGCCCCAAAAGGGAACGCTGGAATACTTTCTGGATGAAAAGTACCCCCTTTATTAAAAAGACTGGCCCATAATTTTTTTTTTTTTTTTTTTTTTTTTTTTTTTTTTTTTTTTTTTTGATACGAAGTTTCTAATTTTAAATTTGTAAGTTGTCCAGTTAATGACAAAAAAATTTACACTTCTGGTACAAAGGGAAAGGGGAGTTAATATTTTTTTCTTAGCCCCTGGTTTTTTACACTGGTGTTTACTTCAGGAAATTATATGCGATTTTAAAAATCGCACCTAATGCATTTCTATGGCACTGTCTTAATCATCCAATTTTGGGAAATAGGGGCGATTTCATTGCAACTCACCCACTGGGTCTGCGACTTTGAAAACGTGCTACCTTTAAGTGAAGTAAAAATAAAGATTTCAAAGTTTTATTCACTGGGGAACCAGACTTTTAAAATACATAGATAATAAAAATATAACGGCACCCAAATTACTGCCAAAAAAAAGCCTTGTTGATCCAAAAATATTATACTTAATTTCTTTTGGGGTTCCCCCGATACCCCTTTTTTTATTTTGGGGAGTATGAGTAACATACTTTCAGTCAAGTAATTTTTGCCCCTACCCCAGTGCCGATACTTCGCGGTGCAAATTTTCGTCCATTTCAAAAAGTATGGACACAAAACATAACGCAAAGGATACAATGCGATTTCCCCACTACTCTTGTGCAAGCCCCCGTGAACAGTGTTTTCCAATCATAAATATCTCCAAAAGAAGTGAGTAAAAAAACCCCTCACATTTTTTTTTTAATATATTATTCTAACTTTTCATGTGACAAAAACGAAAAAAATTACACTTTCTACAAATTTAAAATAGTGATGGAAGCTTGTAAAACATTTTACATTTTCTGGGCCCCCTTTAAAATAACACAACACACAGCCATTTAAAAAAAGTTTCCCCCCCCAAAAATTTTTTTTCCCCGGCAACCCAAAATAAATTCACCCCTAAGTGGGAAAAAGTCCAAATTTGGGGCCCCAATTTTGCCGGTTTTCCCCCCCCCCGGTGTCAGTGACCCTTTTAAATGTTACAAAAGGGCTCAGGTGTGAATGGGGGGCAGGTGGTTTAAATTTTTGGTTTTTATTGCCCCCTTCACCTCTCATACGGGTTTACTGGAAGTTCAGCAGGTACCTCATGGCAAAGATCTCTCAAGGATCGAAAAAAAGATTTGTTGCCTTTATAAAAAAAGGCCTAGGGTATAAGAAGATTGCCCCAAAACCCTGAAAAATGACTGCAGCACGGTGGCCCAAAAACCCCTACAGCAGTTTTTAAAAGTACAAAATTTTTCCCCTTTAGAAAAAGGCCCTTTCCAAAGGGCGACCAAAGAAGTTTTTAGTGCACGGGGCTCAGCGGCAATCCAAGTTCCTTTTTGGGGAAAAAGACTATGATTTCTGCCAAACATTGCGGGAGAGGTTGAAGGGGTGGTGGGGCCCAAACCCTTTTTTGGGTCAGACCATACCTGCACACCCGCCTTTAAATGGGCTCATGTTTGTCCCTCCCCGAAGGAAGCCCTTCAAAGATGATCACAAGAAAGCCTGCCCAAAAAGTTTTGCTGAAGGGAGCAACTAAGGACATGGATTTCGAAACCCTGTCCTGTGGTCTGATGAGACCAAGAAAAAACGGGTTGGGGTTTAGAAGGTGTCAAGCGTGTGTGGAGGCAAAACCCGGGGAAGAGTATAAAGACCCAAATGTGTCTTTCCCCTTTCAGTCAAGCAAGGTGGTGGGAGAGTCATTTGGGCTGGTGGGGTGCATTTAAGGGTGCCACCCCTGGGGAGCTACAGTTCATTAAGGGAACCATTAAATTTCCCAAAATGTACTGTTACACAAATGAAGGGAGAGCATTTATCCCCTCCCCCTTGGGGACTGGGCCCCCAGGGGGGGAATATTCCAACAAACGACCCCAAACCCACCCCAAATGACCACTGGGCCCGCTAAAAAAAAGCTGAGGGTAAAGGTTTAAAGGACTGGGCCCAAACATGTCCCCCAGACCCAAACCCCCTTTTGAAATTTTGTGGGGCAAACCCCAAGAAGGTGGAGGAAACGCAAGGTCTCAAAAATCCACCAGCTCCGTGAAAGTTGGGCAGGAAGAGTGGAAAAGGACTCCAGGGCAAAACCCGTGAAGCTCTGGTGAACTCCATGGGCCCCAAAAGGGGTTAAAAACCAGCGGAAAATAATGGAGGCCCAAAACAAAATATTTACACTTTTGGGGCCCCAAATTTGGACATTTTCACTTACGGGTTTTACTCACTTTTTTTGCCAGTGGGTTTTGAAAGTTAATGGGTTTTGTGTTGAGTTAAATTTTTTGGGGAACCCGAAAAATTTTAAAAATTTTTTACAACTGTACACTCACAAATTTAAAATTATAGCCAAATGGGCCCTTCTTCCCGTGTTTTCAAAAAATGAAAAAGTAGAATAAAAATATTTACAAAAATGGGGAGGGGGGTACTCACTTTTTGTGAGATACTTTTATGTCCCCTAGCCCGTAAATGTTATCCCCCCCGACCTCTAAAACGACTTTTCCTTTTGTGACAACATGGGTATCGTGCAGGGGGGTTTTTTCCCGCCTGTCATAGCCCCAGTTCACACAGGAGCATGGGGAAACCCCAATGTGGGTTTGGACAGAAATAGCACTGCTTTCCCCGTTTTAAAAATTTCATGCAAATTTTTTGCATTGTGATTTTCCCCCCCCCCCCCCCCCCCCCATTTTTTGTATTGACGGGAAAAATTTCATCCAAGTATTGGGGTTTTGGGATCTGAAACATTTTACCCTGGGGCACTCCCCCAAAATACTCCGTATTGGCCCTCGGTGCAAACTCTACTTTTTGCTTTTGTATTGTAAGTCAAGAAAATGTTGACCCCCAAAGGGGGATACATGTGGGGGGAATTAAGAGGTTTAAACTTTAAAATTTTTTTTTAAATGGGGATTGGGGTTTTTTTAGGGTGGTCAGATTTCTTTTCGCAAATGAAAAATTGGTGGGAAAATCTTGGCTCACAGTTTTAAATTTTAAAATGGGACCAATCTAAAGGATGGAAATTGCAAACACATTTTAAAAGTTTTAATGGGTTCCGTCACCCCTGAAAGTCTAGATGACTTAATACTTTCATTGTTTTCTTTTTAAAAGGTGGGAAAGTGGTTTTCTAGCCTGAGGATAACCCTTATGTCTTAAAAATTTTTTTTTCTTTAAATAGGTTGGTAAAACTTTTTCTACAATTTCAGTTCCCCCAGACAAAAGGTTCCCCCTGTCCATGGGCCGACAATTTGGGAAGTTTCGAAAAACTCCACTGTCATTAAAAAAAAAAAAAGAAAAAAAAGCTAAAACATATTTTTACAAAATGGCAAGGAAATTTGGGGGCATTCTTTACACTGTTCCCTTTAAGGACTAGATCCACTTCCTGGGTTTGTAATTTTTTTCATTAGCATTTTGGGAGGTTTGAGGTTTAAAAATTTCAGGGAAATTCCCGCTTTCATTAGGGTTTTCCCGAAAAATACTGGGAAACTTTTTAGATAATTTTGGGCTTGAAATGTAGAAAATGCTGGGGGGGAATTTTTGTTTTTTCTATGTTACAAAAACTTGTACTGAAAAAATAATCACTCAAACAGGTATTTTTAAACATTTAATTAAAAAACTTTGTAATTCCAGAGAAAAAAAAAAAAAAAAATTTTCAATGAAGCTTCAATTTTAAGTAGTGTTTTTTCCCCTAAAGAGTTCTAAAATAAAAAAATTTAAAAAAAAAACCACATTAAATTCACCTTGGTAAAGATGAATTCAGAAAATAACCAAAAAAACTTTGGTGAAAAACGAATTAAGCCCCCAAAAACAATTACTATGGGAAAAGGGGCTAAGGCCAATGTCCCTCCCAACACTTCCTCTTTTTTTCCTTGACCCACTGAAGAGGGGCCTAACGTTTTCCCCGGGGAACCCGTCTCACTACCTGCCCCCTTGGGGTTTCCCGTCCTCCCACAACTACACGGTCACCCTCCCTTTTTCCCTCCCCCTGCCCCCCCACCCCACATCTTCAAACTTTCCCCTTTTAAAGGTGCCTTCCCCCCCCTCTAAAACATCGCCATCACTCCCCTACTTAAAAAAAAACCCCCCCTGGACCCCCCCCCAGCCTGAACAAATTTAAAACCCAACCCCCTGCTGCCCCTTTACCTCTAAACCCCCCTAAACGCTTAGTCCCCGCAATCCCCCTGAGCTCCTTTCCTCACGACAACAAACCCTTTTTGAAACCCTTTTACCCCTGGCTTTTCCCCCACTACACTCCATTTTTTTTTGAAACGCCCCAACCCCAAAACTCCCTAAAAGATCTACTAAAGCTAAAAAACCCAAAGGCCACTACTCTGTTTTCTCTTACAATTGACCCTCTTTTGCGGCTTTTTAAATGGGTTTAAACCCTCCCCTCCTTTCCCCAAAAAAAATCCACTCTCTTTGGGCCCCCAAAACTTTTGTTCCCTCCTGGGTTTTCCCCCCCTACCTAACGCAGCCTCCTTCAGCGTTACCTAAACGCTGCCCCCTTCCCTTCACTCCCTCTTTCTGTAGGGGTGCCTCAAGGATCTGTCCTTGGACCCCTTCTCTTCTCCATCTACACCACCTCCCTTGGTCACTTGATAACTCCCATGGCTTTAAGTACCATCTCTATGCTGATGACACACAAATCTATCTTTCTACCCTTCACCTCACCCCTTCAGTCTCCTCTCGCATTACTAATCTACTAAGCGACATATCGGCATGGATGTCACTCCACTTCCTCAAACTCAATCTTTCCAAAACTTAGCTCTTAGTATTCCCCCCAGCCTGTGCCCCCTCCCCTCTTTTCTCCATCACGATCAATAACACAATCATCAGTCCCTCCCCTCATGCCAGGTACTAGGTGTAATCCTAAACTCCCATCTGTCCTTTCACCCCCAAATCCAATCACTGTCCAAATCTTGTAGACTTCACCTCCACAGCATCTCCAAGATATGCCCATTCCTAACCTCGGAAACCACTAAGCAACTTATTCACTCCCTTGTTATATCTCACCTTGACTATTGTAACTCCCTCCTCATTGGCCTACCGAATCGCAGGCTATCCCCTCTTCAGTCTATCATGAATGCTGCTGCCAGACTTATCCACCTTACTAACCGTTCTGTATCTGCCACCCCTCTCTGCCAATCCCTCCACTGGCTTCCCATTGCCCAACGTATAAAATTCAAAACATTAACGTATAAAGCCATTTATAACTCTGCCCCAAATTACATCAATGATCTTGTCTCTAGATAAACACCCAAACAATACTCTCCACTCCTCGCAAGACCTCCTGCTCTCTAGCTCCCTTGTCTCCTCCTCTCATGCTCGTCTCCAGGACTTTTCCAGAGCTTCCCCCATCCTCTGGAACTCTCTACCCCAATTTATCAGACTATGGCCTACTCTGCTCACTTTTAGGCGATCTCTGAAAACCTATCTCTTCAGGGAAGCCTATCCTGCCCTCAGCTAATACTGGAATCTTCTACTCTTCCAACCAGTCCATCCCCACAGTTACTACCTTTTGTACCACA
>CATNWA010007818.1:0-12819 GCA_951230385.1 Staurois parvus | reverse complement strand
CCTTGAGCTTGAGGGTGTTCTTGGCGTGGGGAAATTTTGGAAGCGGGGGGTTTCTTTTAAAAATTTGGGGATTCTTTTTTGAAATTATGGTTTCCCTGTTGAAATTGGGGTTCCCCATAAAAATTCCCATTTTGGTTTTGGCGGGGATAATAGAACCTCCGGGATCCTGGCCCCTTGGGAAAATTCTCATACTGTATGGCCCTTTTTGGTTTTTTTTGACCCTTTTGCCCCTGGTCTAAATTCTCTGCACTCGTTCTGTCTCCTCGGGGCCTGGGAAAGGCATTGGTTAAAGTAAATCCCACATGACACCGTCTTGTCATAACCAAAAAAATTTCAAATTTATTAACAACGAAAAGTCTCTTTTATAGTACAATATAGTGTTAACGTTTTCAAGAAAAAGGGAATGTTTAAAATATTATTAAAAAAACTTATTGTAATACAATAGAATCTGGCTAGATACTTTTCAAGGTAGAACATGTCTTTTCTAGGCATTGTAATTAGTTATAAGTAACAAACAATTAGTCTCTCATGGACGAAATATTTGACATTTAATTGTATCATGACAGAAAATGGTGCTTGTTTTAATAAAATAGAACATAGTTGAATACTATCACAGTCTCTACCAAAGGCTAAGCTAAGATTATAAATAGATAACAGAATGTTGTGAGTATAGTTCGTAAATACATAACTTGACATAGCATATTTTCATTAACTCATTCTGGTTATAATTCATAAACAATAATTAATAACACTGTTAGTACAAAATGGAGTGGGAAAAACAACAAAAATGACAGACCTAAAAGGGACATACATTTCCCTTAATCCCCTCTTAAAATCATTTTTTACATATATGATTTTTTTTATCCCTTAATACAACATAGTTCTTTTTCCTGACTTCTCCTATGTATATTTAGCTAGATATACTATGTGTGACTCTTTTGGTTTTGGGTTTCTGTGGCGCTCAAGTCTGTTCTAGGATCACTTTCTTCATTACATAGTCATACCCTATTACTTTGTTCATACAGCTTCTTAATACATACAACGAAATCACACTGCACACAATCAGGGCTAGAAGTAACAGGTTTGACTATCAATAATCACATCCTATTTTGTGCTATGCATTCCTGATTCCAATTCCATTGAGCCATCCCAAAATATTGATCCCATGTATCAGTGATCCCCTGAATATTCCATTTCAACTATTCCGGTACAGATCAGGACAGTTTTTTTACTAGCCCATTGTGGACCATGCCATTTGGCCCAGAGTTTGTCTGGGGATGTATGTAACAACAAAGTACCTGTTCCTCTCTATCCAATGCACACACACCACCCATTTCCTGCTCAAGCATCATATCTAATACCATCGATTTTGAAAGGTCATGGATGGATTAAGCCCTGCAACTGCTCACACGCTATCCCCTTCAATGGCAACCCTGGTGAAAGATGACCAAAACCTCTGTTGATTGTAATATATATAATATTATCCAAACAACATTTCTTTGTTGACGGTTAGATGATTGGAATGATTGACTCAAAACCTGCTTTGGATTCTCCCTGACCCTCGTGGCCTTATACTTCATCTGTTGCAACCACCTCTTGGAAACCCCTTTTATGGGTCTTATATACACTTGGTGGGTTTCAAAAACTACCCAATCGGGGACCTCCTCCCTCCATCTTGTACCTCTGAGTACTCTCACTGTTACATCTTCAGGTATCTCAGGACAGGAAATTTCACTAAAAATATGCAAGGGGCATAATAGCTTTGGCCCAATAGCTCACTCACCAGACCACTACCTTCTCCAATCTAGGACCAGATCTATTCCACTCAACCATCACAAATCCCGTAAGATATCCAACCTAAAGATTGTGTCTGATTCTGTTAAAAGCCTTAGATGAGATGTTGCTTGGTATGTGTGAACAAAAACCGTTTGTAAAATTTCAAAAACTTCTCTTTTCCTTGCCAATCATCTATTGCAGATATTTTCCTCTGTGGGTATAATTTGCTATAACCTTCCGCATGGTTTGGGGTTTTTTGTAAACTATTGGGGATACATTGCTTTCCATGTCTTCACCAGGAATCATTCTTGTCATGTGCTGCCTGTAGAAAAGACTTCTTAGAAATACCAATCTTTCAACATCTTCAGGAAAGAGTTTTGCTGGCACTGTCACCCACATGGGGTCTGGATGCTTCCACAGACATATTCATATTATGACTTGTTGTTCTGCAGGGCACTGTACCTCAATCCATTCTAACCAAAGATTTACATCAGAAAATCCCCGACTACGCCTGCTACGGTATCATCATAAGAAGAAGGATCAGCAATGGCAATCATATCCCAAATAGATCCTGATGATGTGGCTTCAGGGGATTGTAATCATTGATATTATGCAGGTCTCTAGTTATCATAAAAATTTCCCCCTTGTGCCTGATTATACCTCCTCCCCAGTATAACACCCAAGAAATTTTTTTTTTTTTTTAACATACATTCCCGGAATCCAATAAGGGCTGGGAATTTCTAATGGTTAAGAAGTTTATATTTGTCATTGGGGCTTGTGTAAGAGTCATTTCTAGTATTAATTGAGGGATTTCACAACTACCAGTTCTTGTCCTTCTTATTTATGGCGTCAGTGTCTGGTTTGTTATCCCCAGTCAGTTCCTATGTTCCATCCCACTGCTCCCCAATTAATCACAGTTTACTCCCCCAATAATCCATCAGTTACACAAATGTAACCTATTCCCCTTGCCCATGGTAATAGCAACCTTTGGTTTCTGTGCAGGTACATTGGTTTTCTCTTTTTGGTCTTTTTTTGTTTTGGGTGTGCGTTTTCTGAGGTGTTTTTATCACATAAGTGTTTTTCTGATGGTTGTATTTATCATTGTGTGACCACATATTCTAACCTGTAACAGCACACCAAGAAGCCTCTGGGGAGTATATACCAGGCTTTAGTCACTGGTCCATATTGGGGGGTAAAAACACTTAATATTGTAACTCACTACTCCAGCAAATCCATCGTTTGCCAGAGTTCCTTCATTGGCTAATAGAATGCTCATCTTGTGATTATTTTCCAGAGGCCTTTGGTTACAACAGCTTCAAACATCACTTCTTCGACGGATTTGTATCAACCTGCTCTCACCTCCTTTTAATAAACAGACACCTTGTCCCTGATCCGATGGGTCAGGGCTTTATGCCACCGTTTTTGTTACCAATCCTTTTTCTTGATTGTCACCATTCGTGGTCAGGGCTTTCTGCCCACGTTGTAGTACCTCCTTTTCTTGCATTATCTTGGGTATGGTCCTGGGCCGCTTTCTCGACCTAGCTTCGCCTCTGGATGCATGGTACATCAAGATGGAACTTATGTTTCAGTGAGGACTGGCTGTTCTGAGTTACTGCTACACAACCGTAGTTTCTTCTGGTCCATAGTCGGAATTCCTGGCTATTTCTTGTTTCTCATCAGCTGTTTTTCACCACAATAACGATATCTGGCCTGGAATGGGTGGGTATTGTTCCTGTTTAAAAAAATAATCAGGAAACTTGCGGATAACATCGTTCTCTTTTTTGTGTGATACATTTTTTGCACATTGGGGAAAACACCACATCTGTGACCACACTAGCTGGATTTTGTTGTCCTCCAGCTGTTTGTTGGGTTTATGTGTGCAAAGTCAAATTTGATGATGTGTAAAAAGAGTGTTGATGGTGGGTAAGGCAGGTATTGGATGCAATGGCTTTTATTTGGGGTTGTGTTTGGGTTCAACTCCTGATCACATGTGATGCATCTTCTTCACAAAATTCTTGTAACTAACTCATTCTCCACTTCTGTGATATAAAAAATCTTCCATCCTATTATCCTATCCCATGGTATAGTTCAATGTAAAATCAGGGTATTACACCGTCGGGGGGTTGCATGGTTCCCCTCTCTTTGCCAGATTAATCCAGGTCCTTGGATTTCTTCTGTTAATATAAGGGTTAGCCAACGAGTCTTCGAACTCCTTTGTGGGAAGCTGACTGCTACAAAAGTTGTGATCAATTAAAAATCATCTGGGAGGTATTGGGGCACTTAATTGTGGCATCTGCAGTAAAAACAAATTATTACTGACAAACCTTTTTTTTCTTCGATAAGCTGCTAGAGCGATACCTTTTTGTTTATATTCAGCGTTCCGCCTTTTTGGTATTGTGCTACTGCAGTGTATGAACAGCACGTTCCTTGGGAAGTTGTGAGATAACTTGAGCAAAATTGGCTTACTAGTTAGGGAATGGGCCAACTCTTTTTCCCTTCCGATACTTATGTAGCCTCTGAGAAACCATAATACACCATCGGTCATACCACTGTTCCATTAAGGCATATTAAGAATCTGTGGTGTTAAATAGTGTCCAGACTGATCTTTGTACAATTTCACATGATTTTAAGTGAAAACAATCAATTTCACTCAGCAGCATGGGATGATTGAAAAAGGATTGGTCATTTGGCCTTGTGCATGAAGACATCTATTAGAAACATACATCAGCATTTGGCGATGGATATCTTTAATAAATCTAGTCTGGATTGAAATATTATGCCTTAATGGATTTGTGGAAAGTCATGAGCCTCGGTCGGTTCCTTAGACTCGTTATTGAACGAATTGGAGGAACCCCAAACAGGTGGCATTGTAGGATCAATTGCTAGACATTAGTTTGTTACACTTGAATTATGCCAACATGGTAGCGTTTGCCTCCATCAATATACAACCTCATATCGCATCCCGGATAATTGTTGTAGGGAGGGACATGCGCTGAGGTGTGTATATTTCTTAGTTAAATAGCTCCATTTATGTGTTGTGTTATGCACATATCATAGGGTGGTCCTAAGAGGGAATAACTCAGACATCTCCACCATGTCAAAAAGTTTAAAAATGCCAAACTCTCTGAGGACACTCAGGCATGCTCCTTGGGACCTGAACTGGCACCATTTTTGAAGAAATAAATATAAACTAACTATGGGCGAAGTCCTGCCTCCATGCTCCTTTGGGTGCGTAGATACACCAGACCAATAGGTCTTACAATTGTCCCTTGCATACACAAGATGAAACATTTTTACATAATCAGGGAAGGCTAAGTGCCTTGGGGCAGTTTTACCATTGCATTTTTTCAAAATACCTCCATATGCATCAACCATTGTCAACTGACCACTTAACAATTTCTTGACCATTTGCCTGGGTTGTGACTTATCATAAATTGGAACTGTCAGTTATTCCACTGGCGGCAGTATCCAATGATCCAATGGTTCCAAAAAAGAAAGGAGAGCATGTTCTTTCTTGGTTTGTGGGCGGTGCTTGGTTTCAGGAGAGAGCCACAGCTCTCTTTGGACTGACTTTCCTTTCCCTCCATTTGTAACACAACAAAACCACCAGATATTCAACAACTTATTTTACACCATTGTAGTTTTTTTCTTTCTTATTCACTGTTCCCAAAGAAACATTTACGACAAACTCATCTCTCCCCTATCCCTCTGGCCGGCACCCTTAGTGGAGAACTGCAGAGGCAAGATGGACAACTGCGTTACAGCAGGCAGGACTGACCCCCTATTGTCCGTTGTCCATTCACCTCAGAGTGGCTTGGAGAACAGTTGTAGATTACAGAAAAATCTACAAAAACCCTGAGACATTAAACAGAAAGCAAAAATGGGCTGTGTCTCTGCATCAACAAGGACGCTAAAAAAATGCATTTGCTAAATCAATTATTGAAAAACATTCAGCATCAGACGGTATGGGTGTAAAAAAAAAATGGAATGTCAAACACCAACAGAACAATGTTTTTGTAACACAGTCAATGTCCTCTATTTCTAAACATTAATTATTAATTTGTGTTCTCCTACAGTGAGAAATGGATATTGCTTGGTCTGTGTCTGGTTCTACCTGCCGGTCCAGGACAGAAAATTTTATCTATTCCTGCTTTATTTTGCCAAGTCTACTAATAGGGACCCTGATATCTCTACTTTTAATCCTTCAGCAGAAAAAAAAAAATTTCCTCATTCTGTGTGGAATCAGGAATTCCTTGGGTGGGGGTTTAGGTTGATCTTCCACAGCGTCCTGGACTGGGACGGTGGATGGGGTGCTGTGTGGGTTGGATTTGCTGCTGTGCTGCAATAAAAAAATTCACGTCCTCTTTGGAGAAGGAAAGATATATTCATGACAGTATGGAGCTGACAGTACGGAGGCGGGTCTAGTAACACATAACCACTTATCACTCTCAACAAAAAGATAGACAATAAGAACTTAAATATTGACTCTATTTCAATAACTTTGACCCGTTCACTTACCAACCAGGTTCACTTATTTGCATAAACAAATTATCTTATTACTCTATACATTTGATAGTAGAAGCAAAGAAAAGAAAGTTGGTTACCCCCAACAAACTAGTTAAGACTCTGTAATTAACCTAGACCCTGTCTAGGTATTTCAAATGTAGACCCCGTCTACATAAATCACCTTTCCTTATCTGAGTCTCCCGGAGACTCAATGAAAGGTTGTCCATAGCCCCTGGCTATCAGTCCTTTATAGTCAGTTTCAGGTACGGACGCGTCGGGGAGATTGACTTCATCTCAGAAGAGAAAGACAACAGACATACACATACACACAGTGATAGGTAAAATCAATCTCTCAAATTGGATACTGTCAAAATGAGATCAGAGTCCTTTCCCTGACTGTCTTTCTGAAAAATCACCCCACAGACACAATATTTACAAGTCATTTACAGATAATACCTTCTTTCAAAGGATCTTAATTGTCCCAACGTTTGGCCTATAAACATATGCGGCACTGGTATATGACAATTAAATTTATACAACTGACCCCTTCTGGTATATACTTCACCTTGATTATAAGGTCTATTTACAACATCTACAATAACATGTCTATTACTATCACGACCTTTATAATGTATCAGCAACCCACATTTACACAATGTACATGTCATTACATAGACCTCCCAGTTGGTGTCACCATGCGTTCACCTTTCTCAGGTCAACAACCAATAAGGTCTAGCTGAGAGGGTGGGTGCGTCTTACACCTTCTGACAATAGGTCTTCAGTGATTTCGGTCTGTACACTTACCACCTCAGACTTATTACTCATACAAAACAAATAATCTTATACTTCTATATGTGGAAAATAATAAACTTTAGACACAGAATGAGTGACTATAGGCAATCTCCCTGAGATTGTTTAGTCTCCCTGAGACTATTTTTCTAACACTCCCGGAGTGTTGTGTTCCCTGAACACTTTATTGGCAATCTCCCTGAGATTTCTTAGTCTCCCTGAGACTATTTCTAACACTCCCGGAGTGTTTGTGTTCCCTGAACACATTTTGGCTTAAATGGATATCGGACTAATCAGAGCCTCCCAGTTTCCTTGTATCCAACTTGTACAGGTTATATAGAAAATAATTCTACTTACCGGACAAGTGGATGGTCACTGAGCGGGTGATACCGATATCCCGGACGAGCCCCCAAAACTGTTGGTTCTGTTGACCCTTTAGACCCCTGGTCTAAATTCTCTGTCACTCGTTCTGTCTCCCTCAGGCCTGGAGAAGCATTGGTTATACAAGTAATCACACATGACACCGTCTTGTCAGTAACCAAAAAACTTCTAATTTATTCCAAACGAAAGCTCTCTTTTATAGTACAATATAGTGTTAACGTTTTCAAGAATAAGGAATGTCTATAATATTACATAAAAACTTATCTGCTACATACAATAGAATCTGGCTAGATACTTTTCAAGGCTATGAACATGTGGTTTTGGGGTGCAAAGTTATGGACCTCCTTCACTTGCTGGGTTTGAGGTACAAATCTAGGGGAACCATTGGTTTTACCCCCAAAGACTACTTCCGCATATGATTTCTTTTGCAAATTTGGATTTGGAGGGGAAACGGTAGTGGTTGCTACTATCTTGGGGCTATTTTTGGGTTCTCTTTTTATCCCGCCCTCACTGGACTGTTGGATCGAGAATAAATAGTCACTCTCTCTCACCAACCAATCAAGAGAGCATCCCTTTCTGTAATCCTTTGCAAGTCCCAATTTTATGTAAGCAGGTAATGCTTCATAGAATAGGGTCTTGAATTCTGGCTGGTTAGGATTGGGATCCTTTTCAGCCAGGAAATAGGCATTTCTGAGGACAGCCAGAAATTCTGCAGGGCTTTGGTGAGGACCACACTTTAAATTGTAGGCCGCAGCCTTGGCAGAGGTTACAGTTTTATAAGGCCCAAATTCCATGTGGCACTTATGTTTAACCTCTCTCCAGGACTGATTGGAATAGGCCCTCAAGGTCTCAAAAAATTGCCGGTATTTCTCTTCAAACACCCATGGCAGCAATTCTATTTTGGTGTGGTCATCTCTAATGCCCAGAATCTCTAACGTCTGTTCATATGTTTTCATGTGTTCGGTGATCTCAAGGGACCCTTTCTTAGAAAACATAGGAACAGTGTCCTTCAGGAACTTAATGACCTTTGGGGTGTCATATCTCCTGAATGACCCCTGGGATTTCCCTTCCTGCCTATATGAAACCTCATACTTTTCTTCTTCTGAGCGCTCTGGAGTATATCTTGAAAGCCTAGGAGGTGACCTATATTCTGACCCTGCCTCACTATCAGATACTTCGCTGTGATGCGGGTATCTCCGCTCATCAGCCTCCTGCTTGACTGGGTTGGTCCGGTTTTTGGACCCCAGAATTTATTTGGGCCGTCAACCTCATAATCTGCTCCTCCAGAGTTTTCTGCTCAGATTTTATCAATGTAAGTTCTGACTGGTCATGCTTATCCCCTGGGTGAACTTTAATTTTGACAGGAGATAACCTCTCTGATCTGAAGTACTCCACCTCATCTTTTAAGTCCTGATACTTCTCTTGAAGTTGTTTTAATTCCTGAAAGTTTCTTTCATACAGGTCCTGAGCACTTCGAAAGTCTCTGACCAATCTATCATAATATTTCTGGGATTCGTCTAAACGAATACCGGCATGACCAAGCTTCCCTTTCAAAGACTCAATGTCCTGATTTTTGCTTTCTAACAAGAGGCGGGCCTCTGACAACTCTTCCCTTAAAGTCATGGTTCGCTGGGCAGCTCCAGCGTCATGAACCATAACATGGGCCAAGCTTCTAGGAGAAGTCTGTCACGGCTTTTATCACTTTCTACTCTAGCAAATGCCATTAAAAACTCAACAACCTGGCCCTTTTGGTTGAACAGGTCCTCAAAGGTGCTCATAGCCTGCCTTTTCTCTTCATCCACGAATTCATTATTGCTATCCCCCAACTTAATCTCTTGCAGAGGTAATCTATTACTTCACATTCAACATACTTCTGCCAAGCACCGACAGCTTTCCGGGCTGGCTTCGGAGTTTCCTCCTCAATGCCTTGAGCCGCCATATTTTCCTCGTTATGCTTGGAAGAGGTGGATCCGTGATTACTGGATGCCATTTTGATACAAAATATATGTTTGACCAAGTGTACAAATATATAATCACCAGTGCGTTTTGTATTATGGTACGATTTCTATGGATCTCAGCAGTGCCTCCAAATTTATCCTGTGGTGGTTTATGTAAGGATATGTCCCACTTATAAAGGGCGTGTCCCTTTCCCTTGGATGAAATATTACAGTGCCTCCAGCCGTTCAAATACAGCAAATATTTAGTAAACCAATAATTTGGACACCTTGATAATTCGATCACCACTTATTATTATTATACCTTGAATTCTTTTAGCCAATATGATTTCGTACCATACACACAAAATTTGCCTTATAATAGATAAATATAAAAATTTATTTATGTACAAAAATTATATATATATATTAACACAAAACGCAAAAGACTGGTGATAAATGAATTGGTACACACAATCAAAGATATACCCTACCAATGTAATACACAATGATAAGGTTTCTAACTAATTACATCAATCTCACAATTTTTAAATGATCTATTAATTAAATTTATTAATAATAATTTCGAGTATCTCAAAGGTTATATTCTCACAAGCCGTGGCCATAGGATTGCAAGAAGCTATCCCTTGATATATTATACTCTGATTATTAATATTCAATAAATTTATGAAATATAAAAAAAAAATTATAATTTGACACCACACAATTTCGAAACAGTAAAACAGGATCTCTCTACATATATCTAACCACCCAATATTGTTATGATACACTAAGGTAATTCTAGTTTCTACACTAAGAAATTTAGTAAAGTTTTAGGAAGTTTGAAAGGATGGGAGAGTGGTTATTCAGCAGAGATCTCTTCAGATGTCAGGGTCTTCTTTTGATGAGGTCTTTTCTTTTGATGAGTTTTTTTTTCTTGAAGGTGCATGGGCTTTTATATCCACTATATCCATTGTTCTAAGATACCTTCCCACCTTCCCACCAGGCTTCTTGATTGGCTAGTTGAGAAATGTGTGTACATAAGCTATTTCTCACCTGCCCGCCAGATGGCAGTCATGTATCATAGAACAATTTGAGTATTTGAGATGACTCATACCTCGGGTGGAATTTTAAGGTAATTTCAGGGATTAAATATACGTCTTTTTTCCAGATATAAGTGATCATACCTATAATATTCTAAATAGGGACCATGGAATATAGGTGTATATTCAGTTATTCCTTCTTGAAATACCATCCTGTCTGCTTCCTGATAAGACCTATAACTAATGCTAGTTTACAATATATCTTACTTTTCATCATCTCAATACTCAAGTTAGTGATATATAATTCCCATTGCTGAATATTTTGGTGGTGTGTAAAACCTATCCTTTATAACATCTCATTTATAATATGTTTTTGGTATACCTCTGTGGATGGATACATTCAATTCTTAACCTTGTGTCCTGAATTTTTGTTTTAGAATCACATTATTTATGGGTAGGGAAAAACTCTCTGTTTGCCTGGCTCTTGTATTGGAGTCACAGTAAACAACTGTTAATACTTTCACCCTTGGTGGACAATAGTATATTGTGATAGTTTGAGAGTTCTGTTGGTTTATCACACTCTGCAAGGTTTGGGTAAGCTTTCAACCAGTTGAGTTCCCGTCTCATTATTGTTAAAATGTTTGAAAGTCGAAGTCCTATCTGGCTATCTGTTTGACTTTTTGTATATGCATTCTTCTCAACCTCAATATACAAATAGTACTTGTTGACAGTCCAAACAGTCTTATTGTCTTGGAAAAGTCTCACTTCCCCCATTCTATCCATTTCTTAACTAGAATCCTTGAGGGTTCAACCAAGACAAAATTAACTCTTAGCATCCGGCTATACTGAGCTGCTTGTCATATAATGTTATGTCTTGATAAAGTCATGTTTTTGAGACATAATTCAAAAGGTCCACAACAATATGTACCCCCCTGCCCCCCCTTAGCTACGCCTCTGGCTCCGGGAGGTTTTACCCCCTTCATGACCAGGGCATTTTTTTTTGCTATTTGTCACTGTGCTACTTTAACTGGTAATTGAGCGGTCATGCAATGCTGTACCCAAACTAAATTTATATAATTTTTTTTTTAATAATATATATTTATTGATTACATTTTTCAAAATCCAACAGAACACTAATACATAATCATCTATTATTCTTTTATAATTTTAATTTTAGCCTCCCCTCCCCTGTACTCTCCTTTTCTATTCTCTTCTTATCTCACTAATGCTCCATCTCCGCCATTTATTTTATACCTCTTAACTCCTAAATAGTTTGATTCTTTATCCCTCCATGTAAAAGGAAACTTTCCCTGTATTGCCTGTCTTTCTGCCTTCGGTAAATTAATATTCAATATCTCTGCCTTTGAAAGATTAATTTTACAATTTAACTGCCACTGACATCACCAACGGCACTCATACAGTGATCAGTGATAATACTATACACTGTACTAATGACACTGGCTGGGAAGGGGTTAACATTTAGGGTGATCAAGGGGTTAAATGTGTAATGTGTGTAGAGTTTGCTGCTTTTACTGCTAGATCTCTGAGTTTCTCATCTCACTCTCTTGGTTCAGAACTCTGTGTTGTTTACCAACACAGTGCTGTGTGCCGTGATTGGACAGCAGGTCCCAACCGTGAATCGTTGGCCGGGACTTGCTGACAAGACTCCCTGTGTGTACAATATCCCTCCCCCGCCGCCCAGCACCCCGCTGTGATTGTACACAGAGGGGGCCTGTCAGCATGACCCCTCCAATGATTCACACATGTATACCCCCCCTTCCCCGGCATGCATGCAGAAGTAGGTGGTGATGTACGGATATGTTGCTTTGCCTACAGTGGCTCCCGTCCGCAGAACATGGCTGGATGTGCGAGCAACAAATCATCAGGCAAGTCTTTTGGATGAAGTTAAAACAATATTTTATTCAACATAACACATACCGTATCTTATGTGATGTTTGATGTTCCCCCCCCCGAAGGGGCCGCTGGGAAAACCCCCCTTACCTGCTAAGGCTCGGTTCACATCTATGCAGTTTGCGTTGGATCCGATTCTGCAGGCTTTTTGCGGTGGGTTGTTGATGTGCTTTTTTTTATGCGTTTTGTGTTTTTTATCCACTAATTTTTTTGGGACTTGTTGCTGGGCAGATTCAAAATGCAAAACGTATGGGCGAGGGACCAGTCTAGGGCTCAGTCGTGGGCGGGGGGTCAGTCTAGGGCTCAGTTGTGGGCGGGGGGTCGGCAAACCGTCCATCGTGATCTACCCGTTAATTGTGGCCATCTGACAGGTGGACTGTGGCCTGACATCCTGATCACACCTGCCAACTGTTAGGAGAGCCACTGCCCAGACCACAGCACACATGCTACTGCAGTCGGTACTGGTGTCACTGACACTG
>CATNWA010007814.1:525000-538366 GCA_951230385.1 Staurois parvus | reverse complement strand
AATATTTTGCTTATGGAAAGAATGTCAAAAAGTAAATGTTGTTTTCTATGTTCTTCTCATTGGAAACTATCCATGGCAAACAGCTTCAATTCAGGATCTATGGTTTCAAAGGCTTATTTACTGGCAGAAGAACACTGACCATGTTCTACACCAATTGGTTGGGAGAATGTCAGCAGGAGGGCTCAAGATTTATTTCACATACTTCTTGCCCAAGACCCCAGCTGCAGGAACCAAGTCGAGTTGTTCTAGATTTTCTTCATTTTCCTTGGAACTTTGAAGATGCCACCCAAGAAATCATGGATCTTGTGGAGCAGAAGGAAGAGGAGGATGTTGAAGCAAAGGACAGTGAGGTAGAAGTCATTGTGCTGGAGAGTGAAGAGGACATCATAGAAAAAACCACGGTGTCAATGCAATCACTGCACCAGGTATAGAATGCAATAAATTCTAAGTACTGGTTATACCTTTTGTATCGTGTAATTCATCTATTTTTGCTCTGCCTCTTATTTCTCCTTCAACACAGATTGAAAAAGTGTTACAAAACCCACAACAGTAAAATCAGTCTGTATATGCAGTAAAGCATGCTTGTTATACTCCCTGTGGAACCTACGGGGTTAATCCTCTGCATTGTGTAAAAATGTAGTTTGATCCTGATTTCTCTGATCCTCTCCTTCTTTCAGTGTCCCCCTCTTAAGACATTGTGCGGAGTCACTCTGCACATGCTCAGTTTGGTATGTATTACTAGGGTTCTTTTTTTTTTCTTAGGAGAGTGCATGTGATTAACAGGGCCAATCAGCACTGTCCAGACAGAGGTCAGGGGTTCTGCATCCTCCTAAAGCAAAATGCAAAACTCCTCCTACAAGCTTTAATCAGTGCTCAGCTGGACACTGATAGAAGTCACAAGACTGCTCTAACTGCTGATGAGCAGTTTATATTTACTAAAATAATTGGATTTCCATGTTTAGTGTACTGTGGGAGACCGTATATAGTGAATGCAGGGTCTGGGGTTTAGTAACACTTTAACGTTGACAATACATTATTTATGTAAACTGCGCAAATCCCCAATCAACTGAAGTCACAAAGCTGCAAGTATATGAGGATATTGTCTCTTAAAAGACCAATTCAAATGGATACTGTGCTAGGTGAACCCTTAAAACTTTGTGAGCACTATAGAAACCTTTGCACCTCTAAAAAGCGATCAAAAATTGAAAATAAAACACTAAATAATTACATACATATGCCCTATGAAGACCCTCACCCCTCTGAAGGGCGATCAAAATTTGAAAAAAATTTAATTGAATAAACTGAGTGCAGTAATCATAAATACGTGTAAGAAACCTTATATGTGGTCAAATTAACCTAAAATGTCATGCATTATCCATGAGCCCTATGAAGACCCTCACACCTCTGAAGAGTGATCGAGGTTGAGGATAGGTCAAATCTCAATGTGAAAAAAAAAACTCACCTCAAATATACATAAAGGTTAGTAGAAATTTTACTCATACAAACACGAGCTTAGCATGTATGAGCTCAGATGCATTCTATGCAGGGTGGATTTGATTTAAATCACTAGTCAGTAAGGCTTGATTTAAATCCTAGTTTTCTACATAAAGACTAATTCTTGCTGGTATAACTTTAATATGCAAGTAGATGAAGATTTTTAGAATAACAACTTTTTATATTAGTTTTTTTATCCCCAGTTTAATAGGTTAATCATTCATATTTGGACAACTTTTCTGTTGTACTTAGGAAGGAGAAAAATAATCATTACCTTAATAACAACAATTTAAATAGATTTATTCAACTGAAACAATAACATTCCAGCATATGTGATTTGCTTAAACATCCATGTTTGTTAACTAATTTGGCTAAAACAAAATATATATATTTTAAGAAACTTAGACGGTCAGCCCCTTCCTCCTCACACTTAGTTTCACTTTCTTCTTGTGCAGATCTATTCCACTCCAATCAGAAAAATATTGTTTCTATTCACTGAACTTCTTGAAACTTAGCACTGAAGGGGTTGATTCTGTATTCATAGGTTTGTAGAAGTTAGGATTAAGGTCTTTTTCTTAACTCTGTTCATGTTATAACATTTTTGCTGTGAAGAAGAGGCATGTGATCTCCGCTGAGTCAAATTCAGTTTTGAGAACTGCAAAAGTAAACTGATCATCTGTGATAATATCTTGTAGGCAGAGAAACTGCCCAATAATCTTACAAAAACCTCTGGAAGAGCATGACATTGTGAATGGATTCATGGAATTTATTTACCAAAAAAATTAAACATATACAGCCTTATTCTACATAATTAAAAAACTAATCTTTATTTCATGATGGAATAACCTTTGGATGGTAATATATTTTCCTCAAAAAGCATTTTATTTAAAAACATCCGATTTAAAGAAAAAAAATCCTTCTTTTTTTTTTTAATCATTGATTTTTATCCACCCTGATTCTATGTAAGGATATGAATGGAGCGATTCTGCTCTGCCTACACATGGTTGACATTTACATCCTCTATTATTGACTTCAGGAAAGGAAGTGACATCCCCTCAGTAGGTTCTATTTGCCAACAAGGGTTTTACAAAACTCCTGCAACCAAATAAATAACCCCAAAACTACTGGGGGAAAAAACCCACCCCATCAGAGACAATATTCTTTCCCCTTTCAGGTATGGCCAATGAACTTTATCACAGCAGTTGTTTACTTGGGAAATTTACTGCACAATTGCCACTCTTGGGAGAATATTAAATTGCATTTACATAGAAAAGCTAAAAACGCACAAACGTGCAAGTCATGAGAAAAACAAAAACAGACTTTACGGCTGCATGAAAGTTACACTGATGGCTCAAATGTTTAAATCACAGAAACACAGCATAGCATAGAGTCTACTCTCTTTACCATTTATATTGATTGTCCTGGGAGATAAAGAAAAAAAACCACACAACAAAAAAAAAGTATATACACACAGTATCTCACAGACATGAGTCCACCCCTCACATTTTTGTAAATATTTTATTATATCTTTTCATGTGACAACACTGAAGAAATGACCCTTTGCTACAATTATTATTCTACGGGATTTATATAGCGCCAAAAGTTTGCTCAGCGCTTTACAATATAACGGGAGAGGATACAGCAACAATACAGTTCAATACAAGAGGGCCCCTGCTCCTTGGAGCTTACAATCTAGGAGGGAGGGGCTTGTGGTACAAAAGGTAATAACCGTGGGGGATGGACTTGTAGGAGGAGTAGAAGATTCCATTAATAGCTGAGGACAGGATAGGCTTCCCTGAAGAGATAGGTTTTCAGAGATTGCCTAAAAGTGAGCAGAGTAGGTGATAGTCTGATAAATTGGGATAGAGAGTTCCAGAGGATGGGGGAAGCTCTGGAGAAGTCCGGGAGACGAGCATGGGAGGAGGAGACACAGCTAGAGAGCAGGAGGTCGTGCGAGGAGCGGAGAGGACGGTTTGGGTGATATTTGGAGACAAGATCGGTGATGTAATTTGGGGCAGAGTTATAAATGGCTTTTTTTTATGTTGTTAATGTTTTGAATTTTATCCATTGGGCAATGGTAAGCCAGTGGAGGGATTGGCAGAGAGGGGTGGCAGATACAGAATGGTTAGTAAAGTGGAGGAGTCTGGCAGCAGCATTCATGATAGACTGAAGAGGGGATAGCCTGCGATGAGGTAGGCCAATGAGGAGGGAGTTATAATAGTCAAGGCGAGATATAACCTGGGAGTGGATAAGTTGCTTAGTGGTTTCCGAGGTTAGGAACGGCCGTATCTTGGAGATGTTGCAGAGGTGAAGTCTACAAGATTTGGACAGCAATTGGATTTGGGGCTGAAAGGACAGATGAGAGTCTAGGATTACACCTAGTACCCTGGCATGAGGGGAGGGACTGATGGTTGTATTATTGATCTTGATGGAGAAGTCAGGGGAGGGGGCACGGGGTGGGGGGAATACTAAGAGCTCAGTTTTGGAAAGATTGAGTTTGAGGAAGTGGAGTGACATCCATGCCGATATGTCACTTAGTAGGTTAGTAATGCAAGAGGAGACTGAAGGGGTGAGGTGAGGGGTAGAAAGATAGATTTGTGTGTCATCAGCATAGAGATTGTACTTAACCACCTCCCGCCTGCCATATAGTCCAATGACGGATGCAAGGTGGTTCTCACGTTCTGGGAAGACGTCATATGATGTCCTCCCATTCTCACCGCGCATGCACGGCCCCGGGAGCACACAGCGCGGCGATCGGCAGTGCGCTGTGTCCCTCAGACACAGCGGATCCCTGATCCATGGAAAAAGCTGAAGATGTCGGATCAGTCATGTGATCAGCTGTGTCCAGTCACAGCTGATCGCATGTAAAAAGGGAAATGCCGGTTATCTGCATTTCTCTCCTCACGAGCCGTCATGCTGACAGCTCGAGAGGAGTGCCGGTAATCGGCATTCCTCGGAGGGGACATGTGCATTGATCATCAGTGTAGCCCCAGCAGTGCCACCTGTCAGTGTCCATCAGTGCCAGGTCTCAGTGCTCATCCATGCCACCTGCCAGTGCCCATCAGTGCCACATCAATGCTACATATCAGTGCACATAAATTCCACATATCAGTGCCTATCTGAGCTGCCTTTCAGTGTCACCCATCAGTGATACCTATCAGTGCCAGTCAGTGCCGCCTATCAGTGCCATATATGAGTGCTGCCTTTCAGTGCCCATCAGTGATGCCTGTCAGTGCCACCTACCAGTGTCCATCAGTGCAGCCTATCAGTGCCCATCACTGCAGCCTCATTAGCGCACATCAGTGAAGGAGAAAAATAACTTGTTTACAAAATTTTATAACAAAAACTTAGAATTTTTGTTTTTTTCAAAATTTTCTGTGGTGTTTGGTTTACGAAAAAATAAAAAACCCAGTGGTGATTAAATAATTAAATACCACCAAAATAAAGCTCTATCTGTCATAAAAAAATTATAAACATTTCATATGGGTACAGTGTTGCATGACCGCGCAATTGTCATTCAAAGTGCGACAGTGCTGAAAGCTGGAAATTGGACTGGGCAGGAAGGGGGGATAAGTGCCCTGTAGGCAAGGGGTTAAAAGTCCTGTGTTCCGTCAGGAGAGCTGTTACATGGTGATTCTGCAGTGTGTACATCAGACATGACAAACTGAGTGGGATAAAATTAAGTGGGGGCCACACTTACCCCTCTCTAGACAAGAATTATAGCACTTTGGTCATTAACAACACAAAAAGTTCAAATTACATAATTTTATCAGTAAATCGGGCCCATAGAACATTTCTTGAAGTGCTGAGCTGCAAATTTACATGAGGAAGTGTAACCTGTGTCCACTGGAAAACAGCTGAGACCCATTCACATTAAATTCTTAACCGGTTCCCACCAGGCCTATGGCCAGATGGTGGCTGTGCGAGCACCTCGTCCCTCAGGGTGGACGCCATATGGATTCCTTTCAGGCCTGCGCGGTTTGCCTGCCCGCAGAGCCACGCAGCGGCGCGATCTGTCACTGGCTGTGTACCTCGGACATGGCCGGTGACAGATCTGTGTACTGGCTCTGTTGCCAGTACCATGTGACCTGCTGTGACCAATCACAGCTGGTCACATGACAGTTGTATACAATGGATGCTTCCTTTCATGCCATCCATTGTATACAAGTGTGTCTAGCTGTGAATGGTCACAGCGATCACATGCACAAGCTGGGCCAATCACAGCCCAGCTGTATCATGTGATTAGCTGTGGCCAAATCACAGCTAAGCACAAAAAAAAAACCCTGAATGAATCGATGTCATTCAGGTAAATGCTTGCTTATAGCAAGTAATTCTTTGCTATAAGCAAATTGTGTAAACAAAAAAAAAAAAAATAGTGACCACTTCCCCAAAGTAGTACAATGTTACTATGGTAACATTATACTACTTTGATCATAGTGAAATTTGAAAAACAAATCTTAAAAAAAAAGAGAAAAATGTTTAATAAAAAAAGTTAAAAAAAAAAAAATTATCAATTTTTTTTTTTGCGCACTGTCACCAGTCAGTGTCCCTGATCACACCCATGCCAGTTATATGATGGTGCTGTACTGCACTGGTGACAGTATGTAAAAAAAGTACGTCTGACTTATGAAGTACGTCGGACTGTCTACTTTGCAAAAAGGGGTCATTTGGGGGATATCTGTACTGTTCTGACATTCTTGGACCTCAAGAAATTAGATTGGCCGTCAGTACTTCAGGATTGATCAATATTCAGATCTATACCATAGTTTGTGAACTCTATAACTTTCCTACAAACTAATTTGGGTTATTTTCACCAAAGACATGTAGTAGAACACATTTTGGCCTAAATTTATGAAGAACAATTATTTATTTGCAAACTTTTAGAACAGAAACAAAAAAAAGTGTTTTTTTTTTTTTCAAAAATTTTTTTTTTTGTTGTTAATTTTAGCATAAAATAAAAACCCCAGCAGTGATTAAATACCACCAAAAGATAGCTCTAGTTGTGTGAAGAAAATGATAAAATTTTAGTTTGGGTACAGTGTTGTATGACCGCGCAATTGTCATTCAAAGTGTGAGAGCGCTGAAACCTGAAAATTGGCCTGGACAGGAAGGGGGTAAAAGTGCCCTGTATGGAAGTGGTTAACCACTAGGGGACTGAGAAAAAGGAGAGAAGCGCCTCTAAGTGCAATAAGTCTTTTAATTCAAGTCTAAATGTAGAAACACTCACATGTGTGAAGTAATCATAAGCATAAAAACCGTGGTTAACAATAGTTAACGGTGGGGTGGTAACCCGGGTGAAGAGCCGTCATCTCTCTGCGATGTGGGGAGGTCAGCTCTCGGCTGGAACAGCGTGGTGGCTGGAGGGGGAACAGCGGTGAGGCCAGCCTTCATGCACGTCCTCCCTCAAAGCCGGATGGAACGCACGCTGGAACGTAGCGGCGGCGTGGCCGTGATGACGTCAGATCCCAGGGTGCACTGCGATGCGTTTCGGAGCATGCACTGTCCGTGGAAGGCGGAAGTGCACTCCTTTTTCAAGCAGGGGGAAGTGGATGAACAGGGGTGAATATATAGGGAACGTGAGTCTAATTGATCAATTAACCAATTAACCAGTGATTGACCATTGCTGTCAGGTGAATAGTGTAAAGTCATGGATGTTAACTGGGGGGTAAAAGGAAACCAAATGGAAAAAAGAGAGGATGTAATAAATAAGAAAACGGAAGACGAAAGAAAAAAAAAAAAAAAAATTATGTTCTGGGAGATTAGTGGGGTAAAATGTTCACCTTGCAGCACTGGCACATCAATTATGTAACAGTAGTGAGCAGATATTTAGTGGTAATACAGCATGATTGCAAGATGATACAGCATGATTGCAAGATGATAAACATATTGGTAATAATACATGCAGATGACATTATAAAAAGTAAATTACATTGTAAAAAATTATAAAAAAAAGAATAAAATATAAATAATGAACAAAAGGTTATAAATAATAAACTAAAAATTGGATTAAAAAAAAAAAAAAAAAGTCTATTCCTCGTTGCGTCCGCCGGGGACAATGTAAATGTAAAACTCCAATACAGTTTCTTGTGAACAGAGAGTTTTTGAATTCGATAAATTCGATTAAAAAATTCGATAAAAAAAAAATTTGATTTAAAAAAAAAAAAAAAATAAATAATAATTTTATAAAGAAAGGGGGGGGGGAAGTATCATTGTGAGTGTTGAGTGGCTGTGAATGGGAGATTGTAGTGTTTATAGTATAGTGTTAATGTCTAATTCCTCGTTGAGTCCGCCTGGGGACAATGTATCTAATGTAAATATCCAATAAGTTTCTTGTGAACAGAGTTTTTTGAAACGATCAGACTCAGAGAGATTGTTGTGTATGGATTCTAAGACCCATACTTGTAGGCCATCAGTGGATTTTTGGTGATATTCAAGGAAGTGGCGGGGGACGCTATGTTTGTCTTTACCATCTTCAATAAGACGTCTGTGCTCGCCAAACCTGGCGCGGAGGGGTCTGATGGTTCGTCCCACATATAGGAGGCCGCAAGGGCAGGATATACAATAGATCACATGATCAGTGGAGAAGTTGTAAAATTCTTTGAATGAAATTTCCAGCGTTCCATCCGGCTTTGAGGGAGGACGGTTTTTCCTTTTGTGGTGAAGTTTTTTTTGTCAGTGTTTAACGAATTGGCAAGTTAACCATCAGACCCCTCCGCGCCAGGTTTGGCGAGCACAGACGTCTTATTGAAGATGGTAAAGACAAACATAGCGTCCCCCATAATACCATTTCCCAGGACTTTGCAGTGTTTGCGCTGTTACAACCCTTCCTCATTTTTTCTGAACCACTAGGGGACTGCCCACAGTACATATACTGCGGCAAGGTGGCCCCTGTGTGCAGGAACTCATTTACAAAACGTCATCCTGATTTCGGGGTAAGGGGGCGCGTGCGACCACGGGTGTCTATCACCAGGTCCCGGCCGGTGATAACCCACCAGAGCCCGGGCGATTGCTGGCAAACACTGACAGGGAGCACAGCTGCATTGTTTTCAATGGAGTTCTCCTTCCTGTCAGTTTTCAGCACACTGATCCGGATGGATGAGCATAGCCTTCCGAGTCAGTGTGTTACAGTGAAGCAAGCACCCCCCCCCCCCCCAACCCTTTGATTGCCTTCTATTAACCCCTTCCTCCCCAGTGCCATTAGTACAGTGTTAGTGTTTTTTTTTGCACTGATCACTGTATTGGTGTCACTGAGGATGTCAGTGACCCCAAGTCAGTCCCCCCCCCCAGTGTCAGAATGTCTGCCACAGTCCCGCCATAAGTCGTTGATCGCCGCTATTAGTATAAAAAAAAAAAAAACTAGTATCTATACCGCCATTTGTAAACACTATAACTTTCATGTAAACCAATTAATTTACACGTGTTGCGATTTTTTTTTTTTTTTTGTAGCAAAGACATTTTGCGGAATACATTTGACAAAATGTGATTTTTAAATTTTTTTTACTGGGTAGGTTTTATAGCAAAAGTCCAAAATATTGTTTTTTTTTTCCCCAAAATTGTCAGTCTTTTTTTTATAGTGCAAAAAATAAAATGCACAGGCGATCAAATATCACAGAAAGAAAGCTCAATTCATTGGGAAAAAAAGACGTAAATTTCATTTGGGTGCAGCGTTGCATGACCGTGTAATTGGCAGTTAAAATAACGCAGCACCATAACACAAACCGCTTATGGGCACTCTAATGCATGGAAAACATGAGTTGTCTCGCATGTGATGAAAGACAGAATCTCAAATAACTTCTCATTTGTCCTAAATTTGGTGAGTGTCCTGAACTTATTCTTCACCCTGTTACATGAAAAGAAACCCTTTTTGTTCCAAAACATTTTTAATTTACATGCTGGGTCTAAGATTTTTTTGACCACTCTCTCCAAACGTAGGAGTCTTTCTATATATGAACACTGGTTTATTTGGCAATAGTGGGCCCAAGACCTTGTCCATTTTTAATATATGCCAATGCTTGGCATATATTTGTTCCACTTCCTTATACTGAACATGAAAATCCGATACAAAACCCCACTGATGTTTATTATCATCTCTATTCACTTGTTTATTTATCAAACACTGTTCCCTATTAATAGTCCCTATCTCCTCAATAGTCTCATGGAGGGTTTCCCTTTCATATGTCTTTTCAACAAACATCCATAATTAGTTTTGATTGATTTATAAAGTCACTTTCCTCACAACAGTTTTTTATTATGAATTTTTTGACCTTTTGGTATGTTTTTAAGCCACAAAGGGTGATGCCCACTATGACAGGGTAAATAACTGTTGCAATCTGCTGGCTTGAAATAAGTTTTGGAAACTAAAGAGTCAGTCTTCCTAAATATAATTAGATCCAAAAAAATGTAATTCATCTCTATTGTACTGACCATCTAATTCGATGTTATTTGGATTAGGATTTAATTTATCCAAAAACTGAATCAGTTCTACCTCAGGACCTGCCCAGATGAAGAACAGGTCATCAATAAATCTTTTGTATAGCAGAATCTGTTTATGGCCATGGTTGAAGACATATCTGTCTTCCCATTCCATCATAAACAGATTAGATATTCTTGGCACAAAACGTGCGCCCATCGCAACGCCTTTTATTTGGGAAAAAAGTCCCCATTATACCAGAAATAATTGTGAGCAAGGCAAAATTCCAAAGACCTCCTCAAAAAACACTTCTGGGCATACAGAATGTCCTCTTTTACTCAATGCCCAATAATGCATCTTCAAGGGATCAAACATCCGCTGTTACCAGGAAAACTTCAGGGATATTTCTAAGGTCAACTTCCTCCAAAAGCTGTAAGATTTTTTGTATCTATCAAATAAGCTTTAGTGGCCACAACACTGGTCTGGAGAAAAATGTCCAGGTATTGGCCAAGTCTAGCAGAGACTGAGCCAATGCCATTGACTATTAGCCTAGCTGGTGGATTCAAGCGATCCCTATGAATTTTCGGCAGTTTATAAATAGTGGGGATTCTACAACAACTAGGAACCAAATATTTTTTTCTTTTTTGGTAAGCACCCGTGTACGGTAACCTTATTCAATTAGTCCCTTAAGGTCTTCTTTATACCCTCTTGTGGGATCTCTAGTGAGTTTTGCATATGTTCCTGAATCGGACAACATTTCCATTAATTGGGTATGATAAAATGTTTTGAGAACAACCACCACTCAACCTTTGTCCGCAGGACTTATTTACCGAACCAATAGTATAACAAGCGGCCTTATATAAAGCCTCCCTCTTTTACGTATGGTCGCACCCTCAGAGGAAGTCAGATATGACAAAACGTGTTAGGATGTGACTATCCGTGATGTCAGCACGCACGCCAGGACCATGCGGTGAGAGCTTGTTGTGATCATGGTTTTAAGACAGGGCTTGAAATTTCCACTCGCCTGCCTGCCAATGGCGAGTGGAAATTATGGTGGGGGCGAGTGTGTCCCTCAGGGCCGTCTTGCTGAGCAGGCTTGGAGCTCAGGCCGAATCAGTCATTGGCACTGGGAGCCGTCAGACTGCTCAATAGCTGAGCGCAGTGAAAGCAAAGGAAGGAGTGTGTGCTGTGCTCTCTGCCTCCCCCTAGAGTGCAGTACCTGGCTCTGTGAGTGAACAACGAAGTACTGCAACTTGGTATGGGGGGGTAGTGGTGTGTGTACGTGTACATGTGTGTGTTGTGTGTGTGCGTGTGCATGTACATGTGTGTATCTGTGTCTGCGTGTATGTACATGTGTGTGTATGTACGTACATGTGTCTGTATATGTGTCTGTGCGTGTGTATATCTGTGTATGTACATGTATCTGTGTGTATGCGTGTCTGTACATGTGTCTCTGTGCGTGTGTATGTTTGTATAAGGGGCGGACTGACAACTTATGGGGCCCCCCCGGGCAATAGGGGATCATGGGGCCCCTGTGCCCTTGCCCAAACTCAAAAAAGCCTATGAAAAGGGTACCAGGGGCATCTCATGGGGCCCCCTACTGACCCCGGGCCCTCGGGCAGTGCCCGAGTTTCCAAATAGTCAGTCCGCCCCTGGTTTGTATGTACATGTCTGTGTGTGTGTGTGTACAGGTGTCTCTGTTTTGTGTATATTTGTTGGTGTCGAGTAACTCTAAGTCCTGGCTAGTAACAGGACTTGAAATTTTAAGCCCTGTTTAAGATCTTAGTTACCAGTGTGCGGTGAGACTGTCACTAGCTGCTGTGGTCGGCGGCCATTTTATTGGAAGTATATATACAATGTGCATTACCATGTTACTCAATGTGAGTGCTTTTCTTAAGGGGGTTTTCTATGGCAATAAATGATTGTTTTTACGGTATAATGCTATGTGGCTGTTTTGTTTTGCCCACATATGGAATTTATATTTCCCAATCTGAATGAGGAGGAGATCGGAGTATGAGATACTTATAATCTATTGATTGGAGGTCCTTTTGGGCTGCTGGCTGATTATCAAGTTTGAGATTTCACAACCATTCATTATTAAGGAGATTGACTGAATTCCTACTAATTTTCCACTGCTGGTTACTCTCCAGCTTCTGGTGAGTGTTGAATCCAATGGGGTGTTAATCGCTGCAGGATCACATGGATGGTGGATCACTTTATGTTAACCACTAGCCTACAGGGCACTTATACCCCCTTCCTGCCCAGGCCAATTTCCATCTTTCAGCGCTGTTGCACTCTGAATGACAATTGCGCGGTCATGCAACACTGTACCCATATGAAATTTGTATAATTTTTTTGTGAAAGATAAAGCTTTATTTTGGTGGTATTTAATCACCTCTGGGTTTTTATTTTTTCTTAAACAAACCAAAAACCACTGAAAATTATGAAGAAAAAAAGTTTCTTAGTTTTTGTTATAAAATTTTGTAAATATGTGATTTTTTCCCTTCACTGATGTGCACTAATGAGGCTGCACTGATGGGCCCTGATAGGCTGCACTGATAGGTGGCACTGATGAGGAGGCACTGGTAGGTGGCACTGATGGGCATTGACTGGCATCAATGATGGGCACTGAAAGGCAGCACTCATACAGTTGCAAGAAAAAGTATGTGAACCCCTTGGAATTACGTGGAGTTTTGCATGAATTGGGCATAAAATGTGCTCTGAACGTCATCTAAGTCACAACAATAGATGAACCCTAGACTGTAAGCTCGAAAGAGCAGGGCCCTCGAACCCCTTGTGTAGTGTATTGTTACTGTCTTGTCTCAGGTTCTGTCCCCCTTGCTACTGTACAGCGCTGAGCATACCCTTTGGCGCTATATAAATACTGTATAATGATAACACAGTCTGCTGAACATAATACTACACAAACATTAGATTATATGGCACTGATAGGCGGCACTGACAGGATGCACTGACTGGCACTTATAGGCAGCACTGACGGGCACTGATAGGTGACACTGATGCACACTGATAGGCGGCACTGACTGGCACTGATGGGTGACACAGCTGATAACATGACCGAGCTGACATCTTCGGCTCTTTCCGTGAATCGGTGATCCACTGTGTCCGAGGGACACAGCGCACTACAGATCGCCACGCAAAGCACTCCGGGAGCCGCACATGCGCGGTTAGAATGGGAGGACGTCATATGACGTCCTCCCAGACTGAGAGAACCACCTTGCGCCCGTCATATTACATATTACTATATGGCGGGTGGGAGGAGGTTAATTTCTTGCCGACCGCGCATAGCCGAATGACGGCTTCACCGCGGCCGGCCAGTTCTGAGTGGACGTCATATGACGTCCTCCCAGAACGCGCTCTCTCCCAGGGGGCGCGCCCCAGCGAGGATCGCACAGCTGATCACGTGATGTGGTGAAAGGCCGATCCCACCGGCCTTTTACC